>KK117642.1:107700-124561 GCA_000611955.2 Stegodyphus mimosarum
TCTTTTTTAACATCTGTGCTTTTAATTTAATTTTAATTAGGGTTTTTGGTAGTTAAGATTGACATGTGTTTTCCACTCGTTACTCGTAAACGCGCTGAAATGAAAAATTTTAGTTGCTTAGCTTTGAGGCAAATTGTTATCTTTGTTCTGTAATATTCCTCCCAAAATGCACTACGACAGAACAGAATTCACTATTCTGCTAAGTTTCAAATGTAAACAAATATGCTTGCTATGATAAATATAAATTAGGATTAGCCGCACTTAAGCAAATTTTAATTTGTTGATAATTCTACAACTACTGCACGCAGTATAATTAAAGCATAAAATCTTAACCGGAGGATAAGAACAACATAATACAATCATTTTGAACGCAAAAAATGAGCAATTTACCAACTTATAAGAATAAAAAAACTGAGCTCACTGAGCCGAGTAACAGAATGTATATATACCAAATGTGTGCATATATATATATACATATTTGGTGCGGCCGATTGCAATCAGAAAGGGAGGTGCACAATTGCATATTACGACAGTCCTATCAGCATTCTAAGATTATTCGTTTTTGAGTTATGCGAGATACCTACATACATATGTACGTACGTGCATACGTACAGACGCCAAGAAAAAATCTCTCTGAATACATTTTAAACCAGTTTTATAATTCGTTTGGGGAAAAAGAGTGTTTTATTCTATCCTGACTTACAGATGTCAGGCAAAAACACCGTTAAATTGCATTCGGTAGGGGTATAAAGTATTTTTCCCGATTTCTTCGCACTCCTTCGTGGGGTAGTGGCATGCGCTCTTGACGCGTATGTAAGAGGTCCGTGGTTCGAGTGAGCAGTGCCGGTGAGGACACTGCTCATTTTTATGACTCGTGGTTGCAAATAATTCCTAATGGCTGCAAGCTGGCGCCCGAACTAAAAAATGAGTTGGATGATGATTCTCTACCACCAGGATTTGACGATTCGGGTTGTTCGTGATGTAGTGGTCAGCACTCTCGACGCGTATTCGAGAGGTCCGTGGTTCCAGTCGGGGCGAAGGCAATGCTCATTTTTCATGACTCCTGCTTCCAAATAAATCCTAATAACTCTACAAGGGTCAAAATGGATATTTTCGTTGAAATATGATGCCTAGAATTTTTCGTTATTGAAATGCTTCCTTTACTTTCTACAAGGAAGTAAAAAGGGTCACTGATCTATTAAATTTAATGGAAAATTTACCACAAATTTTTATTAATTTGAATATATGACTAAAAATAATAATTCTCCAAGGCAATTGAACAAATATAAATTCTTTTTCTCTGCAGAGAGACGAAAAAATGCATTTCTATTTAACATTTTCTCTTAATCCGTGCACAATGAAAACAAGAATATTAAGAATAATTGAAAACAATAATATTAAGAATAATTCAAAACAAGCTTAATAAGAATAAATATAAATTTTACAAGTAAGTCACTAAGTAATTTTTAATTATAATCAACAAATATTTCGACCGTCTCTCTCTCGCAGAATAAATAATAAACCAACTTAGAATAACTAGGGGTGTGAAGTGAAATACGGTCGGTTCTTTGTTGAAATTTTCTGCTAGTTAAAAATAATATTCGCAATGATAGGAGTTACATAAGAATGTATGATAGATGATGCATTTTGTATTTATATACTATAAAGTGTTAGCAGCTTCAGGACAAGAAGGCGAAGAAGCCAAATTAAAATGAGGAATAAGGACGATTTTTGACAAATTAAAATCAGCAAATTTCTCTTAAATTAAAAAATAAGTTAATCAAAAGTATAACTTAAATTATCAAAATCTTTAATTCTTTCATTCTAATTTGGATATTTTCCCTTTCTCTTCTCAAAATAACAATTGATTGTAATAAGCGTTTTTTACTACGTCATTTCGTGATTAATCCATAACGGATGAATTTGCTCATGATGCTCTGAGAAAAATGCCTTACATAAACATTCAGCCAATAACGATTTTAAAATTTCCTAAATTAAGCAATCACAAATTTATTGAAATCGACACTAACCTATTCTGAATTAACATTTCGTTTTGAATTACACGCTTGCTTCCTTAAACTTTGCCCACCTAGACTGTTGCTGGCAGTTAATCTTCTTATCGTCACGATATCAGAAATGTAAATTTTCTTTAACAGCCACTATTAGTGAGACAGTTTGTTTACGGTTGCAAAATATTTAACTACAATAAAAGAAATATAATTTAAAAATGCAATGATTGCGTCTTGTTGCATCCATATCACTTCTAAATTTATTCATCATTAAGGTTTTAATATGTATGATTCAATACCGATCTGTTTTATAATAATTTATGATTCAACGTCAATCAACGTCTTCACAAATCATCACTTCAGCCAATTATCATCTTTATATCTAATCACAATATACTGATTCCTGGTAGATAATGTACTCTTTAATCATAAACAATTACTATGATTTCTTATATATACAGGTTAATGGGGGCGAAATCACGTTAAACGAACAAGCACAGCATAGAAGATACGTGCTTAGCAGAGGCGGAAGCTAGGGAAAAGTATGGAGAAGAATGACGCACTTAAATCGTCAGCGGCATTTATACCGAAGTAGATGCAACAGTAGAGATAAGCTAAGATTGGTTAATATTAGTTTTAGTTGCAATTTTTCAAGTAGAGTTACATGACATGGAAGGATTTCGAATTTCGGAGAACAGATGAATTTTGGGGGAAAGCACCAAATCTAGAATGTTAATTTTGAGATCGCCAATTATTCTTACAGCAGCTATCGTGTTTTGCTATTTCTCTTATTTGTTTTCTATCGTGTTCTATCGAAGTTTCGTTATTCTATCGTGTTCTTATATGTATATATATATATATATATATACATATTTAATATATGTACGTATTTTTATATTTTGCATATTTATGTATATATTGTTATATATATTTATATATATATAAAATGTGAAACAGGAAAGACAAGTTCACATCACATATGGACTTTAATTGAAACGTATATCGACCTTAATCATATACAGACTTTAATTTAAGTATCTCCCCTTCGCTTTGCGTCACTCATCTGCAGTCATTCACACTGAAAAAAAAAAACTGTTGCTGTCGGCCAATCGCTAGCCAGAATTCAAAGAAACAATGTCCGAGATATAAATACTTCAGCTGCGTTCTAAACAGCCTCTTTATCACTTGCTCTGCCTTCAATAATCCGCGTCTTTTCACTCCTCTGCATTACCCATTGTTTAAAATGCAACTGCGTATACAAAACTGCTGGGTGCCTATTGGACCCATCATCATGTGTTAAACAAACATGGTGTCTCCAGGATCGCTTTATGTACTCGCAAAATTATGCTGAATTCGATCAGGTCTATCTACAAGTCCATCAATGCATCTATACATTGAATTACATTACATCTATGCTACTATTACTAGTACATCACAGTTATAATTTGATGATAAATTAATCCATCACGCTATCTCGCCTGCGATTAAAAGTAAATTGGATTCTTCTCCATAAATTCTCCCACCCTCTAAATTATCACATATATATGTAAGGCATAAAATTATGAAAGTAAACTACTAACTTTAATTTAGCAATAGTATTTAAATTCTTCATTTTAGGTTGACTACGCCACCTTCCTGTCTCAAAATACTGTATCATTCTGCAGTGCGGCATTTGGAAATGTATCCATATTATGTCGTTACTTAAGAGTAACATTGCAGATATTTTTCATCCAATCGCAATTCAAATTTTAAACAAACATGCCAACTCTACCTTAACTGGAATGTGCACAGAATTTTCTGCCGTCATCATAGTAAATTAGCTTGAGTTGCAGTGGTATCACATTGTGTTTTTCCTATTTAGACTTGAACTTTCAGATACGTTTCCATTGCGGCCAAGGCAAGTAACACATCCTGTCTGGCTAATATAAGCTGCAATACATTCTGTTGGTAACTTGATTCTTTACTGCATATAGAGAATGATAAAGCTGTTCAGATTTCTAAGATTTATAAAAGAGCAGAAAAAATTTAGCAGACATAGTTGGCGATAAACAAATCACAATAATCCCTTGACACTTAATTTTTCCTTCACATATCGTCAATCTATTTCCCGTAAAACAAGCGCCCTCCATAATTTTATATGACTGATCAGCTGTCGAGACTATGTTGATATAGGGAGCAGAATGATATATGCAAGCAGAGTCACAGGAAGGCAGGAAAGGAAATGCTCACATCAGAAAAGGGATATTTATGAAGGTCAGGAGTAATTTTATTAGTAAGCAGTTTGTTCTTCACTAGAGTAATTCTTTTTCGTTTTCGTTCAAAGAAGTGTTTTTAGCGTTACGTTGTTTTGATAGGTCTGAGTTGTAGACATTTATTTAATTTTATTTTATAGTTTATAATTTCTAACTGTAGACATAACACTAGTTTATTTCTTTCGGATTTTTAATTATTTTCCAAATGGGTTGGATAGGGCTGACCATTTCCAAATTGCTGCTGCCGTGGCTAAGGCCAGAATCTGTGGTCACTTTTTTATGGATGCGTTTAGCAGGTGGACCAGCGTTGCCTGCTATGAAGGGATAGGCAATCTGCGTCAATGCCTTCTCCGTAATTCGAACACAGGTTCTCCGGCATGGAATTTGGAGCCACTAACCACTACCTCTTCCAGGTGACGATTCAACTGCCCCTATACTGCATGATTTTTTAATTTTTATTGAAATATATATATATATATATTATTGAATATTCATTATATTCTATTTTCATATGAATATAATGAAAAAGGCGTGAGAAAATATTTAAAAAATACTCTAAATTTTCACTGTTTTAATTGAATATTAATTTGTTGCCAAATGACAACAACATGCAGTTGAGCATAGTTAAAAAAATTAAACCACGCCAAATGACTACACCATGGATTCAATAAAGAAAAATTACTTTAAATGATAGTCTATAAAACTGTTTTTCTGTTTGTAAAGGCATAGAGGACTTGAGCCTTTGGTGCACTGTACTCTAGTAAATCCTTTGTAATTCATAATTTTACGTCCTTGTTTATTTCTACAATACTCTGGCCAATGATCAGTCCTGTCAAATATGATATCCTTTGGAAGCTGTCTTGAGCAAGATATTTTTTGCTTGTTTTCGAATTATTTCCTATGTGGCCTGACGGCCTCCCTCGTTTTAGAAATTTTCTTTCTCCATGTAACCACAAGGTTTGTGCTACCTGCAGTCTAAAATTGATAAGTTTTAGAGGCTTTTCAGTACTGAAAGTTTGTTTGTGCACTCTCTTATATAAAAACGAAGAACTGATAATTGTTTGGGTTAATAGATGATAGAACAACCAAAAATGTCACTTTTTGCTTCCCATAATTATTTAATACCTTTCAATCAATCTATCGAGTAAGTTTACACCTTCCGTGTGCTTGTTATAAGTTGTTATAACGTGAAGACAGTTTACTTTCACATGACACTTTTTTTTTCTTGTCAAGCTGTACATTAGGATTAAATGTAGGATCTTCATCACTTAAGAGCATTCCATATTTCATCTGTCAATACTTTCGTTTTACCATCCGTATAAAAAAAGTAAACAGACTTATTTGCTTTGACTATTTCACCTTATAAAGTTTGAAAAAAGAAATAAATTACTTCCAATCCTATCACAAAAACTCATACTTAAAACTGCATGAACAAAAAAAAAAGAAAAAATCTAAAGTAAGAAATATATACAGAGCACATACTTTCTGAAATAAAGTGCTGAGTTGTATTGTTCATGGCATCCTTCCTGTATAATGTTGCTAAATGTCTACAGATACATAATATGGCCTAATTTTCTTTTAAATGTTAACTTTTACGTAAAAAGCCTGTTAATGGAAGAAAAATGTTAGTTTTATGCATATGATTTTTTTAGGGTTCATAGGGATTCTGACAGAAAGCAGAAGCTCCATTCAGTACCTTAAAAACTGGCCTAAGATCATGGATAAGGCCAGTCAGGATATTGTACCTAAACTTTTCGAACTTCAACAGCGTAAATCAATATATCTCCAGTGGATACTGTCCCATGTGGGGGTGTATGGTAACGAAACAGCTGTCGATCTGCCAAGAAAAGATTGTGATCTCCCTCTATCCACTTCCACTGATTTATGCCTAACTGAAATTCATTCCTATTACAAACATAAGACTAACATGGCATGGAAAATTTCTCCTGTTCACCAATGGTATTTCGCTGAATAACCAGGCCTATCACTTCTGAGAAAAAGATCTAGGCCTATTCAAACGGCCGTGGCCAGATTCAGAAGTGGGCATCATCGATGCATGAAATTTAAGGACGGAGAAAAGACTTTACCGTAGTATGCCTGTTCCCTGCCTGCCTCTCCCGCTCGCCTACTGAATTGTATAGGCGTTTTCCTGAGACAGCTTTTAGCTGAGCAGGACGACGTCAACGATTTGCTTGCGCGGCAAGGTCTCTTGGACTTCGTGTAGGCTTTCCTGCCCCAAGGTGATTTGAAACAACAACAACAATAGGGTTCATAGAAAAACATTTAATTTTAAACAGAAACTGCGAAATTTGGTCATTCAAGTAATTTGAAAAGTCTATCCCATGGCATCATTTACTGTTAGATTACAAATAACTACTGCCATAGATTGAGAATAAAAGGTGATAATTAAATTAAAGATGTTCGAAACTTGCTTTTGACGCACAGTGTTACCTTATGGCTACAATTTGCTGGTGATTAAGAAGACAAATCACCAATGTAGGCATTTGGCAGCATAATGCATTGTAAGGTAAACACTGAGGCTTAAACACTTCAGGCATAATTTAAAATAAAAAACTACTCTTGCGAATTTTATAAAACTTGGCATTTTGGCACAGTTTGAGTCTACAATTGAAATATGGAAAAACACAGGTATGCTATTTCAGAAAAAGTCCGATGCTATGTTAGAATACATATGTTAGAACAATGCTACATATAAATCTGGTACATATCCTAAGTCGTGCTATCGAAACATGAAAAACGCAAATTAAATTTCGTTTATCAACCTAGTAGAATTAGAGAGAGAACTGTGCCTATTTTCTGAGAAAGGTATACATATACGTATCAAATAAATTCTTTGAGTAATCGAGAAACTTAAATTGAAGCACATGATATAGACTAAAAAATAATTTCCTAGTATCTAAAGAATAATTTCCGTCAAAGTCTCCATCAAAATGCAAAGTGTTTCATTGCCCCCCCCCAAAAAGTCTAAAATTGAATATTTTCTAAATTTGAGTCACATGTTCATTAAAATAGAATGGAATATTTGATGTCACTTCCAGTATTTCAAGGGAAATTCTGCACCATTTTTCTACAATACATATCAGCAAAGTAGGAACAAAGTAGCTAGCAGAAGATACGTAGACACCGAGATAATATATCTGCTTTATGTCATGATATATTTACTTCACATCCACTTCATTGTTTCCAGACATCACGTTTTTCGATATCTTTAGCGAATTTCCGATTTCTACTTTCTTTCTGAAATAAGCACCATTTTCTCGAGTGAAAGATAACTTTTATCTATAATGAGACTGATTCAGATATATTGCCTTGGAGAATTATTTCTAATCTTTGTACCAGATTACAGATCCGTTTTTACATTTGGAATAAGTTTCAAATCGTAGTTTAATGATTTTCCTAAGGTACACTGCGAAAAAAAATGGAACAGTTCTATATCTCACGTTCTACTGGGCCGATTGACGAAATTAAAATTCAGTTTTCCATGTTTCGAAAGCTCGACTTAGGATATATATTAGATTTATATATAGCTTTGTTCTAATATACGTATTTTGACACAAAATCGGACTTTTTCTGAAATAACATGCCAATTTTGTTTTCCATATTTCGACTCTACGACTCAAATTATGCCTAAATATTCAATTTTGTAAAATTTGGTGCCAAATTTACGGAGAAATTCAAAAATTTATCTTGGCGATTTTTTTTTCAGTTTGCTTCAAGAATAATTCCCTTGGCAAACTTCTTAATACATCACAACTTATTTTCCTATCCCTTCCATCGCCCAGGAGCGGAAAAAAGTCACATTGTTCCTGCCTTTTTACATTGTGGATGAGCGAAAAAATGTCACATCGTTCTTACTTTCAAATAATTTTAACAAACTGCGTAAACCACATTTCCGCTATTATCATTTTCAACAAATATGTCAAATTTCAAAACGCGCCAATATATAAATTCATGTATATCTTCGGAAATTTTAATTAACAAGCTGTAATTTTTGTAGGTATGCTTAGAAACACATCTACCTTAAGATGATTGTAAAAAGTTAAGTGGTTATAATTCAAAATTCCTTTCGAAAAATGTATAAAAATTATTTTAAAAATACAAATTTTAAAAATAAATCATAAAAAATGGTTAAAATTTATTTGGAATGAATCTAAACTTCGATCTGTATAGAAAGGAATCAAAAAAGTTTCATAAAAAAGAAATATTAATAAATACATACCAAACTGAATTAACACTGGAGAGCTAACATTTTGAGAGCCAATTATTTAAAAACTACTCGTGCGATTTTTACAAAATTTGGTAGATTGGTCGTAGAATCGAAATATGAAAAAAAACGGCATGTCATTTTAGAAAAAGTCAGATTTGGTGTCAAAATACCTATATTAGAAAAATGCTATATATAAACTTAATACATATCCTAATTCACGCTTTCGAACCATGAAAAACGCAGTTTGAATTTCGTCAATTGGCTCAGTAGAACGGGTAATATGAAACTGTCCTTTTTTTTCGCAATCTATATTGTTTATTAATTTAGTCTTTGTGATTTAAAACTGAATGCGTTTTAAGTACTTTTACATAAAATCGGAAAAATGTAAAAATGTTACATTCTAAATTAACAAGCAGGAGTTAATACGAAAATATATTCATTGTTTTTTATGATAAAAAATGTTTACATTTTTTAATATCATTCGATTCTCCCGAATTGCTTATTATTAACAAAAAATGTATACAAATGAAAATACCCTTAAAATATGTAAAGTTAAATATGTTATAGCATTTGTTTCTGAGAAAGTTATATCTAATTCTGATCTATTAAACTCGGAACAACTATGTTAAATGCTAAAGTAAACATCAGAATTTCAGGAGATTTTAAAAATACTGCGTATTGTCTTCATTTACTTATGTTTGTGAAGTTTCAAATACCCTTATATCATTTTTTAATTTTCATAAAATGGGATTATAATCTTAAATATTCAAAAGGCTTCCTTATATTAGCAAGAACGTCTATTGAACTAAATGTATTTAGCTTGAATGCTATGTGTTTAAATGCATAAAAATACACATGCAAGGTAAATGTGATTCTCTCCCTACTTTACTCAATGTAATTACAGATATATAAATTAAAAACCATCAAATACAAATATATAATATGTAGTTTATTATGTATTTGCGGGCTGCGGCCAAAAGAGAATTCATAAGTTCTATGTACACCTGAAAAGAAAGTTCATAAAATTATTTCTGTATGAATGAAATAAGTTCATTTTTTCCCAGCAACAGAAACTCGTAAATATTTTTTGTTACCAAACCAGGAAACAAAAACGTTTGACATTTCAGGTTAATACGCATACGTATCACGTCATAATTTAAATTTAATGTAATATAGCAACTTTGTCTCAATACCAATAAAATAATTAACGTGGTAAGTATCCTAACCGTGTCAATTAGCCTACGCTGAAACAGAAACGTTGCAACAGCAGCTATTTCTTTAAAATTCTGACATTAACGAGACATTTTCGACATACAATGACGTTGCATGCAATTGTGTGCTTTATTCATCGTCCGAATATGAACTTATATAATAAAAATATTGTTACGGATTTTGTACTTATTTAGCTATTTATTTAGAATTGTAATTAAAATTGTTTTATTTTCCCGTGCGACGCAGCGCTCGACGAATTTGAAGAGAAAGCTACTTCGGATAAATAAACATTCAAGAGCGCGTACATTTAATATTTAATACATAAATATCTCGTAATTGCTGTTGCCATCCAGAAAAATTGAGAAAATAAATTTTACCAGAATATTCTATATAATTAGAAAAGCTTATAAAAGTCGAATTAAAACACCTCAGCTCAGTTGCTGTTGTTTTAAGCGAACTGAATGTTTACTTAGCTCTGTTATTGATTGTAGCTGATATAGAAGTGGGATATTTCATTGCTAATCACAAGAGAGATGGAAGAACAAATGAGGCAGCTGATGACTGCAGTTGCTGCATTCCAAGAAAAGATGGATGGAGCGTCAACTCAGTTAAAGAAGAGATGAGAGCCGGCCAAGAATCCCTAAAAGAGGAGATGAAAGCGGTTCAAAACAGATGAAAGCTGGCCAAGAAAAAATGGAAGCTGTTATCGAAGAAATGAAAGTGGGTAAAGGGGAAATGAAAAGCGAAATTACCTGCATAATAGAAAACAAATTTGAAACTATGGAAGACAGAATTGAAACGGTTGAAAACAGAGTTGCACACAGTGAAGAAAACGTTTCTTCGGTAAAACGACAAATAGAAGAACGAGTTTCTGCCATCCAACACCAAATCAAATAAAAAATTCATAACAGATTTTCTGCAGTTGCAAAGAAGTTGATCATTTAAAGAACTTCGTAGCGACGGCACGGAGCAATTCGGATGATTTTAAATTTCTACCCATGCCTGCTCGTCCCTCCCTGAAGTTATCCACATATATGGGAATACCTCTTAATAAGTCTATAAGACGTAATTTTCAATAGTGACAGAAGAAAATTCATGGGACTTCCAGGCTAAGCCCTGTCAACTCACAGCTTCACTGAGAGCAGATGCAGAGGATATCCTGCAGATTCTTACATAAAGTCAGAGACTAGACTTCGAAACTGTATCCGGTGCATTGGAGCTGCGCTTCGCGGAGAAAAGGTTGAAAGACTACAATAGGCTTCAATTAGTATCTCGCCAACAGAAGACCACTGAATCACTCCAAGAGCTCGCTACGGATGTTGAAAGGCTCTCTCACCTTTCCTTTACGGAGTGCCCGAGAGAAACAGCGGAAATACTGTTTCTTCAATACTTCAACAACGGATTCGTGATCCTGAAATACAGAAAGCGCTACGTATGGCTGATGTGAAGGCTGTTGTAAGTCATGAATTCGAGGCAGCCCAGCAAGCAACTCGCAGAGACCGACACCCAATCAGAGCTGCGCAAGCTCAATAGCCAATGGATCAAATGCCTGCTCGCCTAGATGATTTAACAAGACAACTGAATGCCTTGCAATGGAATATTGGTGTCAAGAAATCGACCGTAAAGTGTTGGAAATGCTGGCTGAAGGGCCCATACGAAGAAACTGCAGAACTTCCCAAGACACGAATGTTAAAACCGTGCCTATCAAGTAGGAAAACTAATTAGTGACCATCTCGTAGGGCGGAGGTTGCGAGAGAATGAAAACCCCAGTTTAAAGCGCTTCAGATTTCTGTAGTGAGTGGCGTCAGTAGTCGACTTTTCATCATGAGACACATCAGTGGAGTTCCTTATTATATTCTATCGATACACGAGCCAATGTTACCATCATTCGAAAGGATGTGCTCAACAATTGAAAAGCAAATTCATCTGGACGCCGCCCTGCGTTACCCAGACTGTATCCGGCGAGAAGGTCGACATCGACGGAAAAGTAAAGTCAGCGTCACATTTGGAAGTGCCGCGTACCATCACACGGCCTATGTGGCAGAGATTACAGACTCTTGCCTACTCAGATTGGACCTTCTAAGAAAATACAATTCTGCCTTGGACTTTGAAAATAATGAACTGCATTCTGCCTCTGAGGACATAGCCTTATTCGGGCTTAATGACGAAGGAAAGAAATCTATCCACAAAATCAAAGCTCAAGACGATATCACAATACCAATAGAAACAGAAATTTTACTTACTTTATCCACAGCCGAAAATAGAAATTTCCGCTACGGCATCAAGGAATATCCCAAGAACTGGCAAGGAGTACTAATAGCCTCAGCACTCGTCGGCCTGTCGAGGACAGTTATCCCAGTGAGAGTTGCCAATGTAACTGACAAGGTGAAAGTTATTAAGAAAGGTGAAGTGGTTGCAGCATGTACTCTCGTACCCAGGTTTGAGAGAATTAGTAACATCCCAGAATTCGTGTCTTCAGAGAGCTTTAGATCGGAGTTATTGCAGAATACGCAGTTAAGCAAAGAAAGGAATGCTGCCAAACGTTTCATGCGAGCTATTCAGGATAAGTTGTCCGTCTCGTCTTCTGACATGTGTCGAACCAGTTTGACGCAGTATAGAATCAATACCAGTGATCGTTCATTAATCAAGCAACATCCAAGTCGTCTACCGATTGCTAACAGGAAGAGGTACTAATACGTTTAAAGGTTATGCAAGAAAACAATGTCATTGAGCCTTCAGCAAGTCCATGGGCATTTCTCATCGTCCTCAACAGAAAGAAAGACAGTTCGACTAGATTTTGCGTTTACTATCGCCGGTTGAATGAGGTTACGAAGAAAAACAGTTATCCTCTTCCTAGAATTGACGATATTCTGGAGACTCTTTCTCGAAACAAGTGGTTCTCGAAACTTTATTTAAAGAGCGGGTATTGGCAGGTAGAAATACATCCTGATGACCGAGAAAAGATGGCATTTACTATTGGACAAGGACTTTGGTAGTTCAAGGTGATGCCGTTTGGAGTATGTAATGCGTCCGCTACGTTCAAACGCTTAATGGAATCTGTTTTAAAAGGTCTTTCCTACGAAGCGTGTCTGATATACCTGGATGACATCATCAACGTCGGGAAGAGTTTCGAAGAACGTCTAGAAAATCTTAGAAAGGTGCTTCAGACACTGAAAGAAGCCAATCTAAATATGAGTCCCGCTAAATGCAAATTATTCAGACAGGAAGTGACTTACCTCGGACATGTCATCTCTGCTGCTGGTTTGCGCACGGAAAGTGTCAGCAGTTAAACACTGGAGATGTCCCGAAAATGTCCACCCGATGAGATGCTTCCTAGGTCTTTATCGCCTGAGGAATACATTCAAGATCTCCAGACCCGATTTGAAGTGATGCACAACTTTGCATGAGAACCAGTCACCTTGGCGACGGAGAAGATGAAGTCCGGATACGACATCAAAGCTACTGGGCATCGATTCAACGAAGAAGACAAGGTGTGGTTGTGGATTCCGACACAACGAAAAGGACTGTCCCCGAAAATACACTGATGGTCCGTACACAGGCTGAATGACGTCGTGGTTCGGATCTGTAAGTCATCGAACTCTAAACTTAAAGTATTTCATTACGACAGGTTAGCTCCTAACTATGGCCATAGTTTGTACTGTATATAATTGTAAATAGTATAAGACCATGGTCCTTTTTGTATTTAGTATTTGACAGTATTTGATTTGTATTTAGTATTTGACAGTATTTGATTTGTATTTAGTATTTGACAGTATTTGATTTGTATTTAGTATTTGACAGTATTTGATTTGTATTTAGTATTTGACAGTATTTGATTTGTATTTAGTATTTGATTTGTATTTAGTATCAGATAGTATTTGATTTGTATTTAATATTTGGTAGTATTTGATTTGTATTTAGTGTTTGATAGTATTTCATTTGCTGAAAGTTACTTATTGTAATTATTGTTTATTTTGTTATTGGAATGTAATCTTTATTATTGCATTGATGCCTTAGCTGTAAGTATGGCTTTCTATCCAGGAATTGTACTGCCCGGGACGTACAGTTCTTGGGCAGGAGGCAGTGTTACGAATTTTGTATTTATTTAGTTATTTATTTAGAATTTTAATTAAAATTGTTTTACTTTCCTATGCAACACCGAGGAATTTGAAGAGAAAGCTACGTCGGATAAGTAAAAATACAAGAGCGCGTGCATTTAATATTTCATAGATGCATATCTCGCATTTGCTGTTGCCATCCGGAAAAATCGAGAAAATAGATTTTACCAGAATGTTCTCGTAAATAATTAAAAAACTTATAAAAGCCGAATTAAAACACATCAGCTCAGTTGCTGTTGTTTTAAGAGAACTGTATGTTTACTTAGCACTGTTATCGATTGTAAGGAATTCGCTGTGCGATTGGATTAAATTTCTGTGTTTTGAATTGAGTTCTGTTTAACGTTTGAGACACTGCGATAGTGTCCAAATATCTCTGAAGAAATATTTCAGCATTTTGTTTTATTTATTGTGAAAAAAATTAATTTCATTAATTTTTAACGACTTGTACATTCAATCCATTACGAACCCACACGCACGCAACAATATATTTATTGTTTGGTAATGCTACTATTACTTCACATTTTGTAAAATTGATAAATGTTTTGTTAGCTTACTCAAGGATTTGGAAGCGAACAGTGGCAACACTTTTCGAAATAAAGCTTTTGCATATCCAAAGATACCCGAGTCCGTTGCCACTCGGAAAAATGAGTAGGAAAATTAACGTTTCCAGAAGTTTTTCATTAATATCGCGGTATTTCATATGAATTTGAGAATGGTCGAAATGGCTTCCCACAAATTTTTGGAATGCAGAAAAATCAATTTAGTACTTGACAATGATATTTTTATTTCACATTTGTAAAACTTGCAAATTTTTGAATAACAGGGTCTACGATCTGAAAATGAGCTGTGTCAAACACTGGTATAAATAAAGCAGATTTTTATCTGCAGCGTGTGAGACTGTCGCCAAACCGAAACTTAGGGCAAAAATAGTCTTTTCCGAGTTTTTGATTAATGATCAAGTCATTTAATTAATAGTTAGGTTTTTAACTAATTCGTACAAAAATGAGAATGGTCAAAAAGGCTTCCCACGTATTTTTGGAATCCCGGGGGTTGCCTCGCTCGAAACTCAGCTCGGGAGGAGATAATGCAACAAACAAACAGACAGACAGACGCGCACAAATTTTAATATCATAGATTCTTGTAATCATAGATTTAATTAAAGAGATATGTTCTAATGTTTATTGATATGTTTTAAAGGGAAAAAATTCTGAGTGTTTTTTCCATTAGATCAAAACATCCAATCGCATAGAATTCTTCTCCTTGAATTTAGTTAAAGATAAAAGAACGCTAATGGATTTAGATCTAATTTCGGAATCTTAAAATTAACATATTATTCATAAAGCAAAACTGCCACCACTGAACTAATTAAAAAATACTTTTCTGTTGTGACTTCAAAAAGCGAAATAAAGGAAATAATGATGTGAAGGAATCATTTACGCTATTTTTATCAAGCAACATTTCACTTCAATGCGTAAAACTATTTTTCAAGGAATCTTAGGTAACCATTCGATAAAGAAATTCCATTAAAATACAGAGAACATTACGGTTTATACTTTTAGTAGCAGAAATGGAAAACGAATACTCTAAAAAAGTAATTTAAGCTTTACCGCTGAATTCAAGATTTTATCAGATTGCATTAATGATAGGGAAAACTACGTGAAAAATAAAATTATACTGATCGCACCAGAGATTTGAAAGTTTTGTACATTAAAAAACTACATCCGTACCATAAATATTGAAATCTGAATTTTGATGGTTTTTATCTAGCATCGATTTATGGCACATCGAATTCTGGTCTGAAAAAGTCACGTTACGTCAAAGGTGAATGTTTAAAATTTTAAGAAGTTTTTAAATGCTTCTTTTAGAATTATACACCGTTCAGCAGCGTTTGTATTCTAAAAGAAATTAATACGCATTGATTTATAATCATATACATCTGACGGCCATTTAGTTCATTGCGGATAATTCGATATTAGATGAGGGTTTGACTAAGAAAGAAGCTAAATATTTTTTAAGCATGGCCATAGTGGGGAAGCTCGAAATGAAGCTGACGTTAGTAGATTTCGTAATGGAAGACGACGGTATCTTTTCAAGAACTGCAAAATCTCTTCATAATTCATACATATTTTTGTAGTTATTATTGCCGATTAATCTGTTCAGACACAACTTATGGAATGGTACAGCACAATAGGGGCAATCGGCACCCCACAATTTTAATTATAATATATTACATTTTTAGGAATGAATGGGGGCAGTTAAGCTAGAGACGAGCTTTATGAAAGCAAGCTTAAGCTAGAGTTTAAAAGAGAGTGCATTTATCGTGGCAGGAGTATTTATAATCAGGTAGCTCTTTGTTTTAATTCTGAGCAGCGATTGGGCAAAAGTCTAAAACAATTCGGAATACTGCAGGGAAGGAGTTACATCAGTGGAAAAGAGAAGAGGTTGTCTTTTCATTCAAAATAGATTTTAAAAATCTATAATGTCTTTAACATTTTACAGACACACACTTACATATATATATATATATGTAAAATATAAAAAATACGATGGTTGCTGTACGCGAACGGGCAACCTCTAATTAACTTTCCGCAATTTCAGGATCTTCCTTCTACACCAGTACTTTCGTGAACACTATGGCATATTATATAACCGCTGATATAAATACCAAATACGCTCCAGTTTTTAGTCAGACCTTTTCGTGCCATCACTGCTATAAGAACCTCCGCTGCTTTGTCTATTCTCTTCCCATTGTTGCAATAAGTTATGACGTCAAAAGTCTAAATTCAATCTCATTTATTTAAAATCATTATTGGATATGTAAACTGCAGAGCTTTATCTAAGGCAAAAATGATCTGAAATTTGACTTGAGTAAAGGTATGGAGCTTTAAGATTAAATTATTCTGTGTCATTTTTCTTTTGCCTTCTACTCTACTACGACAACACTGGGACTCTAATGAGACCTGATTGCCCAGATTCCTCATTCCTGTGCTCATATTCTAAATTATCATTTATATATATATATATATATATATATTAAAAAAT
>KK117642.1:125999-159231 GCA_000611955.2 Stegodyphus mimosarum
GTATCACGATATTTTAGAGCTGTTCTCTTTGCTTTATTTTCTCCGAAGATGATTTCTTCCACGACGTTTTCGCCCGGCTTTGTTTTCCCCGCAACGTTTTCTTCCGCGATGTTTTTGCCGCGAGGTTTTCGGCGAACATCATTATTATATATATACCGTATTTTTCGCCGTATAAGAAGCACTTTTTCTCCCCAAAATCGGGGGGGAAGTGCCTGCGTCTTATACGGCAAATACAAAAGCCCACCATGGCGCCGCTCTGCCTTGGCGCCTTCTGAGGCGCCGTCTCTCTTGGCGCCGTCTGAGACCAGGAAGCCCCGCTCTGCCTCGCACTGTATTTGGACGGTCTCTGCCTCGCTGTATTTGGATGGTCTCTTTGTGTACTTTTTAGAGTCTCTTAAGCCAGCTCGAGAGCGGGTGAAGGCACGCGCCTCTGCGCTCAGCTAATAGCAGTGCGGGAGCAAGCGGAGGCGCGGATAGCTGTGAGCTGTGATATATGTAGTATGGTATATCTGAATGAAATATATCATATTTCATACCACTCAATCAAGACGTAGAAGCAGAAGAGACTGGCATATAAAGTTGCTTTCAAGCTGGAAGTAATAAAATTTGCTAAGGAGGATGCAAACAGAGCAGCGGAGAGACACTTTCGGCCACCTCGAACCGAGAAGATGATAAGAGAGTGGAGGAAACAGGAGGATCAGCTCCAAAAGTTGGATAAAAGCAAGCACACCTTGCGTGGACCAACTGCAAGGTGGCCAGAGTTAGAGGTAGAAGTAAAGGAGTGGATCACACGTCACCGGCAAAATGGACTTTCTGTCTCAACAAAAATGGTAATAAATGAGGCCAAACGCATTGCTGTGGAGAAAGGCATTCAGGATTTCACCGGATCACCATCGTGGTGCTATAGATTTATGAAGAGATCTGGCCTTTCTATGCGCACCAAAACCAGAATTGCACAAAAAATGCCAAAGGAATACGAATCAAAGATTCTGTCTTTTCATAAGTTTGTTATTGATGCGAGGAAGAAGAATAACTTTGAAATGAGCCAGATTATAAAATACTTTACTACAGAATTTGGTTCATAATCTTTTTTTTCTAGATTTGTCTCTTTTAAAATTGGGTGCGTCTTATATGCCGGTGCGTCTTATACGGCGAAAAATACGGTATATATATATATTAATTATTGCCAAGAAATATATATACATTTCTTGGCAATTAGTTTGGTTCGGCACCTTCTAAATATTATGCCTCTCACTTCTGAACTCAACGCTAAGAATTATATATTCCTTTAAAGAAATTTTTATAAAAGATGGTAATAATAAAAATAAATAATGGACTGAAATAATAAAAATAAATAATAAAACAAAATAAAATACGGAAAAGTCTATTATTTTATGAATTCTATGACACGAGCTTATTTAAGAAACTTAGGATCTTATATTTAACTACTGAATAATTCAAGAGTAAAAATTTTTTACCGCAAATACTGGATTGATAAACGAGCTAGAAAATTAGTTACTTCTTAGCGGATCGAAGAAGAATAGAAATGCGGGAAAATATTGTAAAGTTTATGTTAATTAATTCACTATATTATTATCTGCAAAATTGCTTCTACTTTCCATGAGGCCTTAGCAGGCAATACGTGCATATCAGAAATCTTAGATACTACGTACAGAACTTTAAAAGCAGTGCTGACAGTTGCAATACACTGTCTTTCAAATCTAAAAATTATTTTAGACCGAGGTTAGCCTTTACCTTTAACCAAGTTAGTCGAGCAAATTACGCTGAACCATCGTTTTTTTAAAATTTTGCATTTGAGAATTTCCAAAGTTAAATTTCTTTCAATTTGTTTTTACTTTTTATGACTGTCAATTATTTTACCGGGGTTAGCGTTTTGCTAACTGAGTTGCTCGAGTAAATTAAGTTAAGCCAGCGCTTTTGTTTTTAAAGGTATTGCATTTAAGAATCTTCAAAGTTAAATTACTTTCAACTTTTAGTTACTTTTTATGATAGTCAATTATTTTACCGAGTTTGCCTTTAGATAACAGAGATAGTCGAGTAAATTCAGTTGAGCCAGCTTTTTTTGTTTTTAAAGATATTGCATTTGATAATCTGCAGAGATAAATTACTTTAAATTTTTATTTCTTTTTATGGAAGTTAACTCTTTTACCGGGGTTAGCCTTTTGCTAACTGAGGTGCTCGAGTAAATTGAGCCAGCGCTCTTGTTTTTAAAGATATTGCATTTGGGAATCTACAAAGTTAAATTGCTTTCCAATTAAGTTGCTTTTTATGATATTCAATTATTTTACCGGGTTATCCTTCAGCTAATCGAGTTGCTCGAGCAAATTCAGTTGAGCCAGCTCTTTTGATTTTTCAGATGCAGTTTCTTAGAAACGTGAGCAAAGTATTGTTAGCAGATTATTTTGGTAATGAGCCAAATGATATACTCTTTTATAGTTTGATCCTTCATCGATAACATTCGATGTTATTTTAATAATTCTTTTTAGGGATTGAGATGACTGTTTTCGTATAAATTCTTATGGAATGTGTGGAATCTGTTCTATTTATTCTTATTCTTATATATTTTACTTTCTAATTTTATATTTAAAATACATTTTTATTTGCTTTGAAATACAGCCTTATCCATCTAAAATTCTGTATCGAAATTGATCAATAAAATGAAGCGTGACTAATTAGAGAATACCAGTGCTCCCATTGGTGGTCGCAGCACTTTGTTTGTGGTTTGAACGAAGCGTCGTGAAGGTACATGTCACGCTACGCGGGCCTCTTTGAGCTTCATGTATATTTCAACTAAACAGTTGAAACAAAACTGATTTTTCCTGATGTAGGCAATAAGAAACACATAATATTGTTTTAACATTTTCTACATCAAAGTTAACTAGGAATTTAATCTTTTGCTTTAAAGCGAATACGTAATTTTAGAGACTCCTATGATAAACTTGTATAATATAGTATACATTTTTACCTTTAGATTTTCAGGAAAGAGCTCCGCTGGCATTACAGTTACGCCCCATACTGTAATGCGAGCGCTACAGTGAACGCTCGCATTACAGTTTAATTACGAATGTACGCAAATGTTACGAAACTTTGTGTAAAGAGTTTTTTTTATAAAAGAGCTTCAAAATAAATTATATAAACTAAATATTTGTTTGTGGCGCAAATGAACGAAGCTCATATTATAAATTTAGACAGATAACCTTCGTATTTGGGAAGAAAGAACTCTTAATCTCGCAACTGAAGGGTTAAAAAAAGACTTTCTGCCTCGCAATGTAAAAAAAAAAAAAAAGCCTCGCAATGTAAAAAAAAATATTAGACACAAACAGTGTATTACCATAGTTCAACCACCTTATCCGTGACCATGAGCGCCCGCATGCGGCATTCGGACAGAATTATTCTCAAAATAGGGTGGAAGAATGGGGACTTTCTTTTATTCCAGCATATCTCTTTCCGGGGAAGAGAAGACTTTCACATGACCTTTCACGTTGCAGCAAGTAAAAACACCAATTTTGGACGAGTCTATGTATTTTGGCAGAATGCCAGCCAGGGTTGCGTTTGAGACGGTCGAACTATAATACTATAGATTTCAAATTGTTAAACATTTTAAGTAAAACTTACTCATGCATTCAAATTTAATAACTTTTCAAAAATTCAGACCTTTTTTTGTTAATCTCTTTGTCAGCATCTTGCATTTTATTCCTGAAGTGGAAACCTGATTTTTAGAGTATTAATTATTTTTCTTTAGTCGTTCCGTATAACCTGATGAAAATAGTACGACTCTTAATAAGATACTTTTAACAAGTGCTCACAAATGTTTATAACCTTGCACTAAAATTAAGGATTGAAACTTAAATTTCAGAATGGCAGTGTATGTAGCAATTATAGAAGCATTCAGTTATTGTTATTCAGTTATTCAATATATTGTTATGATGATGCATGTACGTATTATTGCGACCTCGGGAAAATAAATTTCAGCTTCTAAATGTAGACAGCTTAAATTACAATAAATATTTAGTTTATATAGTTTATTTAGAAGCATTTTTATAAAAAAAATATTCCTCTTTACACAAAGTTTCGTAATTTGCACCCAACAACAATCATCTTTTAATTAAAGCATCAGATGGCAGATCCCTTCTCAGTCTAAAATTAAAGTGAGTAGAAATAGTACAAAAGATTCGAGTTCGATCTAAGGGCCAATACTTTTTTTTTCTTTTTTTTTGTCAATTTACTTATCTTATTTTAGCCATTTTCCTTTTTCATAATCAATAAAGTAATCATAATGTTTAATCATGAATTATAAAAACTTGAATAGGTATTGGATTATTTTTTCTTCGAAAACATTACCTGTATTCTCCTAGATAAGCCATCATAGTTCTCAATGCATATTACCTGTGCAATAGTTGGTTCAACAATCACATTTTAATTTATTTCTATTTTATATAGAGTTCGATAAAAATGAGTGATTATTAATAAATATGCAAAATATTTAACGCAATGAAACCTGAGGAATATTTCTGAAAAAGCATTGAAAAGTAGTGATGGAATTATGATACATAAGTTCAACCAAATGGGCTACCACATAATGGAGACTGAAGAAATATTTATGTGGATACATTAGTGTTATTTTACTTAAAGAATTAAAAACATGGAAGAATTTAACAGGAAATTGAATTGTGCTTAGTCTTAAGAAAGAAAAACAATCTGTGGATGTCAGAGTTCTTTTGGAGCTCTGCTTTAAAGATTTACGGAACTCATAAGATAAAAAGATAAATTTTTCGAGAATAAGCCTCAGTTCTCCAGTAGTATTTCATAACAATTTAAAAGACTACAAAACAGGAAAAATTAAATGACATGGGCAAAGAAGCAGAAGAACGAGAAACTAAAGAAAATTAGTTTTAGGAAGTGTTTTCTTCTATTAGACTTTAATTAGGCCATATAATACTATATATAAACACTTAAATTAACTTCCTACTCTCTATTCGAAATTCTGCTGAATAAAAAATAATTCTCTGGGTTCCCAAAAAAAGAGAAAAGTTATGAGACTAATAAAGAACAGTTGTTTGCTTTAAGTTCTCTTTATTGTTTTAGCTTTCCAAAAAATATTAACTAGGCCGTAGGGTACTTAAATTATAACTAACAATGAAGGATTTTATGTTAATTAACAAATTATTGTGATTTGGAACTGATTATAATTTCTTTCCGTAGTCCTCACCAGAATGCAGATTAGTTGTTGAATATTTAAGACATGGTTCTGAATATTTTACAGTTAGATCTTTTGACATCCTCGCTTTCAGTTACTTAGAATCACAGCTCTTCTAAAGTTTATTGAGGCTTGGAATCATTTTGCTAGAGGACACTAAAAGTGAGGCATTAATTGCTTGAGACCAATTAAACAGCCTATTTTGTATGTGGCCTCAAGCTACATTACTTGAATATGAATTACTAATTTTATGAGGTCAGTTTTTGTTTACGCTAATAAGTGCAGAATATCTTGCGTCCCAGCCTAAAATCAGTGTAAAATGTTTAAATATCTACACTGGTGTGCAAAAATCAAGGACGAAGTCGAAACATTAGCATATCAGCTAAACGAAGAGGCAGAGCGGACAGAAAGACCAATCAGGAGATTAAGTACGGTGATGTACGGTAGCACATGCGCAGATATGCAGGCAGACGTAATGGGGGAGTGTCTGAGTAGTATAAAGCATGCTGTCGGTATAAGATCAGTATTTCTGGCAAAGAGATTACACGCCGTATAGCAGTTGAAATCACACCGAGTTGCTGCCTCAGCGAGAAATGGCGAATAATCAATCTGTTAGACGACATCTGGATGCTTTTACCCGAGGTCGAATCATTGGGAAGTTGGAGGAAGGCCGCAGTGTGACAAGTGTGGCTGCAGAGTTCGGAATTGCTCACAGCATCGTTTCACGACTTTGGAGACAATTTCAAACTACAGGAACAGCTATACGGGGGTTTAGTAGTGGTAGTCCACGAGGAACCACACCCGCAGATGACCGGTATTATTGCCTTACAGGCCAGAAGAAACAGGCGGGAGAAATCGCTAGACACACGACACAGATGACGACTGGCGATATCGCGTTTTACCGTGGCCAGAAGACTGCACGGTGGTGGTCTGTTTGCACGACGCCCTGTACGGTGTGTACCTTTAACGCCTGCTCATCGGAGAAGGCGTTCTCTGTGGTGCCGAGAACACCGAAATTGGAGAGACAATGAATGGGGAGGAGTACTCTTTACAGATGAGAGCAGATTTAGTCTGAGTTGCGATTCTGGACACATACACATCTGGACAGAGCGGGGAATACGCAATAACCCCTTCAACATCATCAAAAGGGACTGTTTTGAAGGTCGCGGAGTTCTCGTTCGAGCAGACATAATGCTTGGTAGCCGGACCGACCTTCATATCTCCCAAGGAGGTTCGTCACCTGGGACTGCTATTGTAACGAGGTTCTTCTTCCTTACATGCGTCTTTTCACAGTCACCTGGGACTGGTATTGTAACGAGGTTCTTCTTTCTTACATGCGTCTTTTCACAAGGGCTATGGGTCCTCAGTTCCTCTTCATGGACGACAACGCTTCACCTCATCGCACAGTTACTGTCGAAGAGCTGTTGGAGAGTGAAGATATTGAACACATGGATTGGTCGGGAAGGTCTCTGGATCTAAATCCCGTCAAGCATGTACGGAACTTACTAGGGAGACCCATGGCAACACGTAACTTATCGCCAGTAACGATTCCGAAACTGCGATTGGTGCTACTTTTTCAATAAAGCTTCTTTTTATCCCTCTGATTTCTCTTTTAGTAAGTGTTGCTTACATTACTCATGTCCTTACGTATTGGGGATCTTACGGTATTAAATGTGTTGTTTTGGAAAGCTTTTGTACAAAGTTATATTGAAAAAACCGTCTCGTCCTTAATTTTTGCACGCCAGTGTATATAAAGTACCAATGTAAGTGCTTATGCATACGCAACAGTGTATGCAACTGGCGACTTTGTGTGTAAATCTTATGAGGTATTTCTTTCTGCATGCATTCGTAATATAACGGTTACCACACTCGGCACGTATTCGAGAGTTCCAGGTTCGATTCTCGTCGAGGGCATTACTCAGTTTTCCTCTTTTCTGCCTTAAAATAACCTAATGAATCTACAGTGGCGCCCGAACTAAAAGGTGGTGGATGCTAATTCTTCACCGCCAGGATTTGGCGAATGGGTCCCCACTTTTAAAAAGGGGCAGTATATAAGGTACTTTCTTCCTCCTTTCCGCATGGCTTCGTAGCGTAACCGTAGCACACTCGGAGCGTAATGGACGGCCTATGTTCGGGTCCCACTTTTTGAGTCCATTCGAGTTGCACATTTTGATGGCTCTTGCTTCAAAAATACTGAATTTCTCTACAGTGGCTCCCAAACTAAAAAAGATGGTGGTTGATGGTACTTCACCACCAGGACTTGGTGATTGGTCCGTCTAATCCCCAGCTTCCCTTTAAAAGGGGGAGTATGTGATTTATTTTCTCCCTCCTCTTTACATGCCTTCGTGGTGTAACGGTTAGCACACTCGGCGCGTATTTGGGAGGTTCATGTTCGAGTCACGGCCAGGGTATTGCTCGTTTTCCCCTTTTACTGCTTTAAAAATCTAATGATTCTCCAGCCTACGTGCCGACAAAAAAGACAAGAATAATATATGTTTAAATATAAGCACTGGTGCAGAATTTTTATATGCTTCAGAGTACGTTCAGTATAAAACGTTTAAATAACATTGTAAAAATTCTGTTTAATATGATTATGTATGCACCAGTGTAAACTAGATGTTTTGTATTAGTGAATTCACAATGTCTAAACCTATGTGCCCATGAAACGCATCAAGGCAAATTAGGATTGCACATGCGCAATAGTTAGGAATTTATGCGTCTCAGAACAAAATTAGTGTGAAATTTCTAAATAACAGTGTAAAGGGTTTAAATATCAGTGCAAAATTCTCAAATTTCAGCGTACAGTATCACTATAACAGCATTATCAGTGTGCAATTTTAGTGTAGCAGAATCTTGTATCTTTTATGGAACTGTTGTCTTGTAACTTGGCCCCGTATGACCGTGTACAGTTAAAAGCTCCTATTAAAACCCCGGTGCCGCGCTCCTGGAGCGCCGGATAGTTCTTCCGTTATACAGGTGCGGATTCCGAACGATTCTGGAATAGTTCTTGCAAGTCGCCTAGATGTCAGGAGACGCTCTCACCTGTCACCTGTTTTAAATACACGCAAGTGGAGGAATTTCCTCTTTTGCAGAAACTGTGCTTTCCGTTAATTTCAATAGTTCAATAAAATTAAAACTTTATCACCTGAACTCAAACTAGAATAAGAATTCTCTTGTCAGTGTAGTAGGGTCTCAAAGACACTCAGTTGAACTTCCAGACCTATCAGAAGCATAGAACAGATTTTAATAAGACATAATTAGTTTTGGAAATAAACACTTACAGTACAAATAATTTTTTTTGCTTAGATCAAGTTGATGCTTTGTTATACAACTGTTATCTGATATATTGTGCAGATTTTTTTTTAACGGCGATATTAAATTTTCTACTTATACAGTGTTGATTCTTTAACAACATGGCTTGAGTTACGAATTTCAAAGCGATCGAAAATTTAGAAATAATTATATATCTTATTCTAAGCTCTTTACAAAACTTATATTCTCAGCCCCCTACTGTTCTCATATCTTATATAGATAACTTTCACAATTTATGATGATCTCCTTAGGTATTTACTTACGTATTTATGTTTCACTTACTTGCATATTTTTTTAGGTATTATGTATTTATATACTTAATTTTTTTAATATTTATTATATAATTCTCAAACTTCTAATACTATATTGACTTCATATACTAAAACAACATTTATTATTTTATTTAGGTACTTATG
The DNA here is from genome assembly GCA_000611955.2 of Stegodyphus mimosarum. Lineage (NCBI taxonomy): Eukaryota > Metazoa > Arthropoda > Arachnida > Araneae > Eresidae > Stegodyphus > Stegodyphus mimosarum. The sequence goes on from KK117642.1 coordinate 134,946, forward strand.
TCATTCTAAATTTTTAATTTTTATTTGTCTATCTATTTATATATTTATTCCTGGATATATAATTTTCATTATGTAATTATCAAAGTTCTGAAACTTTATCGAATTTTATATATAACATTTTTATTTGTATTTAGGAATTTAGCAAAATAAAAAAAATATGTATGTAACACGTAATCTTAATTACTATTGTAACATCGACACTATTATTCGATTTATCTATATGTAAATTTTGTTTAGTAAGTGCCGCTGATACCCGAGCCCCTCCCGAGGCTGGGCGTAACAGTTGGTAGATAATTCCATCAGTTGAGCATAAAAGCTGAATGTCTTAAAGGCGGTGCAGCTGCTTATCTGATAGTAAATAAATAAATAAGTAATTACGCATCTGAAGATATTTTCTATATTTTCGAATATTTCAAAAGCTCAAAAAAGAACAATAAACTATAACAATTTTGGAAAATTTTAAAAAAGTATTCAAGACGCATCCATGCATCTCTTTTTCACCGGATCGTTTGATCACGAGTCTCGCAAAAATACTTTTCACATTGGAAATACTTTCAATATTGTCAGAACTTTAAATCCACCAATTAAAAAGTAAATAAACACTTCGAAAAAGCTCTTTCGTGGTATAAAAGAAAGTTTAGTAAATCATGATGAAGTTTCTAGCCTCCTTTACCATTTACTACCACAAAACATGTCTAAACTTGATGTAAAATATTTCATTTATCATGTGTAGCATTATTAAAAACATAACACTTACAACGCTTTTTATCCTGTACAGTGTTACTGGTATTAGTAGAGGGAAAAAAGTGTTACCTATGGCAATACAGTTTTAATTCCTCCTCAGCGATTATAAATTAGGATATCGATGCAGTCCTGAAAATATGTTTCTCTTCATTTTGTAAGGTATATTTTAATTTTATAACTGTTATTTTAATTTACATAGCCTTTCCTATCATTTATTGTTTCAATTTTAGAATCACGTTGAATGCAAATGAGTAAGTAGTAGTACTAAAGAAAGGTTCAACTTACTTGAAGAGAGAGAGAGATAGGTATCCTGAGTAGCGCGCGTTTGCCTTTGGGCTAAGTCTCTTTAAACTGTTACGTTCGCCGTATATTACGTACCTTTTTGATATTCACCGACTAGTTTAATATTAAGCGCCATCTACGTTAGATTTGTATTAGCTTCGGCTAAATCTCTCAGTTAGTTAGTTTTTTTTTCTTATTTTTAAGCCCAAGTGTAGGCTTCGTTGTAAGCCCGAAGAAAGGGGCCGACAGTTCGTTTATTTTGAGTGAAATAAATGGCTTAACCCTTCCTGAACTTACGATTTCTGTTATTTGAACTGAGCGATACTTCCCTTAACAGTTCACTAGGTTCCTCCACACTTGCTTTCGTACAACAAGAGTGAGGAACTCGACAATTTTTATTATCATAGTAATGATTTATTTTATTTAATTTTTTCTGTTGTTAGAACGCTGTATTTGTTACAGATAAAATACTTTAATTGATAGTAAGTTATCTGTAAGTATCTGGTTGAGAATAAAATGGTAAAAATTCTGTTTTTGGAGAACAAAAATTATCGGTTGAATTTTGATGCCCATAATGCCAATTTTACAACTGATAATTTTACAACTGATAATTTTACAACTGATAAAAGGATAAATTTATATTATGTCAATGCCCTAACCCCCTTCTCCAGTTTCATGGTCAGCACTGCTTTTTCTGCAATTAATTCTTTCATGTTGAACTATACCGCACGTATTATTTCATGTTGAACTCTACCGCACTAAAATTAAGTTTATGAATTAGGAGGTTTTGCTCTTTTCACTTAAAAGCATTTAGCTGCTATTTCGATATTTTACACACATAAAAATTTATCGATGTAATTAAGATGCCAAAAAAGAATTATCTCTGGGAAGAAAATGCTTTCTATTCGCAAGCGTGCATATAAACGCAAATACTGCGGATAATTTAGAGTTTATTTTCTATAAGTTATCAACCATTTGAATATTTGTTTTTGTGATGAACTCAGCTCTTTATATTAAAGTACTCTTCCTGATTCCTGAATCAAACAGAGGCGAGGGCCTTGAAATGTATCCAAAGAAGATCAGTGAAAAGAATGTTTCAGCATACACGTAAATAAACTCACAGTAAAAAGAACTTGCAGAGACGATGCATGGCACTTCCTGAGTGTTAAGGTCATCGATATGATGCTCAAGGCTCTTGCCAACGACAGAGGTAGTCTTGCCTCTTGCGTTTTTAGCCACGATGAATTTCGTGGATTTTTTCTGATGTTACTGTCAGACAGGTAGATATATTACAACAACAACAACAAATAAATCAGGATACTTACGATCAAGGTTTCATTTTGCCTATCCCTGAAAGTAATATTCAACTGGATTTGTATGTATGCAGGGAAGAACAAAATAAATAAGATCACTTTGCAAGGGATTGTTTACAAGTAGGAGATTGAGCCTTAATCAGAATATTAAGATATGATGTATCCTGGAACTGTGTTTAAATTCTCATATCCCTAACGTAATCCTCCCACAAAGAATAAGTATATGCAAAAATATGTGAGAAAGAATAAAACGGGGCTGTACTGAGCACTGTATTTTTGAAGGTACAGTGAACGTACATTGGAAAACTCTTGGTGCTATAGTATATCTTATTTATTACTTGGCAAGTGTTTGGAAAAGTGCAAATTCGTGAGCTCATTAAAATCACGAGAAGCCATCATATGAGAATAATGTGGAACTATGCCTTTTATAAAATCTAAATGTCTCATACAAATACATGTATAGACTAAATTAGGTAAACTCCATCATTATCAATGTTATCATACATCATTTGTGAACAGTATAGTAATATGCTCGAGTTAGTCTGTTATAATGCAAATGTAAAATTTCTTTATGTTATTTTACATTAAATCCATAACTCACCTGTCTCTATACGTGTATATTTTAAAAATTGCTTATCTGGTACAGCAGCGTGACATGACCATCCCTCTGTACTTGATATTAAAATTCTGTCCATAATTTCTGTCGTATATTCTCTACAGCGTGCAGCGCACTAGTGGCCGAGAATGCAATATCGCTGAAGTTTAATAGTTCCTACCCATGTTCGATTCCAGGCGAACAGGCCTGTTGCACGGTGTTTCCATGGTTTTGTAATGTGCATACGAGCCATTTTCCCTTAGAAAGTTACTCCACGAAATCATCCTTATTCTTAGGCACACAGCCATAGTATATTTTGCCATAATCAACTAAACCAAGCCAAACAAACGTACAGCGTGCATGTTAGGTATAATCTTTAACGCAATACGAATTTCCAGTTTGCATGTAAAACTTTGCAATGTACATGGAAGTCGAATATATTCTACAAGATTTATATGCACGTACTGAATAAATATTAGAGCTGTTTACATTTTATTTTCATAAAGTAAATTTATTTTAATAAAACATATATTTTTTGTTAAGTAAAAGGAGTGTTTTCTAGATCCTGAGAGAAACATAATATATGAACCAAAAAATAATATGTATATTATTGCTTTCTTAACGGGGTTCGTGGATTTGGAGTAATAAATGGAGCAACTTAACTTACAATGATACACATCTGGTTCAACGATTTAAAGATACAGAATTTATTAATATTGTTGCTTTTGTACGGGTTCCATTAACGTTTAACAAACGGTCAAACGTTTGTACGGGTTCGTTGATTTTTAATGATTAATGAAAATACGATAAAGAATCAAATCACAATTTATTTAGTTAGTAATACTCAGGATAACTCCAAAAACACGTTTACAGTCGTCGAAAAACTACGACAACCACGCTGAAACAATCAGCAACACAGCCTGCAGGTTATTAGGCTATTACGGTGAAGACAGCTTCATGGCAACGCACTAGAGTACAACTCCCGACTTGGTTCGGTCGTTCTTGGAAACTCAACGTACTCTCGAGAAGCTCCATACTACAACTCACGATGTACTCGATAGCCTCAACGATGCACACTCTCGATGCACCATCTCGCGTAGCACTTGACGACCAACTCAACACTAGATTGACGATCAACGAGACACTCGACTAGACTTCTACTCCGCGCACAGGTAAGGTTTATATAGCCATTTTCCCTTAGAAAGTCACTCCACGAAATCATCCTTATTCTTAGGCAGACAGCCATAGTATATTTTGCCACAATCAACTAAACCAAGCCAAACAAACGTACAGCGTAGATGTTAGGTATAATCTTTAACGCAATACGAATTTCCAGTTTGCATGTAAAACTTTGCAATGTACATGGAAGTCGAATATATTCTACAAGATTTATATGCACGTACTGAATAAATATTAGAGCTGTTTACATTTTATTTTCATAAAGTAAATTTATTTTAATAAAACATATACTTTTTGTTAAGTAAAAGGAGTGTTTTCTAGATCCTGAGAGAAACATAATATATGAACCAAAAAAATAACATGTATATTATTGCTTTCTTAACGGGTTCGTGGATTTGCAGTAATAAATGGAGCAACTTAACTTACAATGATACACATCTGGTTCAACGATTTAAAGATACAGAATTTATTAATATTGTTGCTTTTGTACGGGTTCCATTAACGTTTAACAAACGGTCAAACGTTTGTACGGGTTCGTTGATTTTTAATGATTAATGAAAATACGATAAAGAATCAAATCACAATTTATTTAGTTAGTAATACTCAGGATAACTCCAAAAACACGTTTACAGTCGTCGAAAAACTACGACAAACACGCTGAAACAATCAGCAACACAGCCTGCAGGTTATCAGGCTATTACAGTGAAGACAGCTTCATGGCAACGCACTAGAGTACAACTCCCGACTTGGTTCGGTCGTTCTTGGAAACTCAACTTACTCTCGAGAAGCTCCATACTACAACTCACGATGTACTCGATAGCCTGAACGATGCACACTCTCGATGCACCATCTCGCGTAACACTTGACGACCAACTCAACACTAGATTGACGATCAACGAGACACTCGACTAGACTTCTACTCCGCGCACAGGCAGGGTTTATATAGCTTTTGGCCTGCCTTCGAGAACATTCTGGGCCAAACCGCTAAGAATTCGTTTCAGAATGTTCTCCATCCATCTGCGACATATCGCCAATTCTCTCGCCAAATGGGCGATTTGGCACCAAATAGGGCAACCCTGTCTTCCCTTGCCATTTTCTATAAACGGTAAAACCGCTTTGCAGGGAAACTCTCTTACCGCCTGGTGGACATTTCTTAACACTATACATTCATTTGCATAAAGTAAGGTGCCTGCTTTTCGGTCTTTATGTAAAGCCGTAATAGAACTACTTAAATAGTTTACAAAAATATTGTTATCATTTTATTTCCGACAACATGTCTGAATACGAAGTTCTGGATATGTTAAAAGGCATTAAAGTTATTATTCCAATTTTGTTTAACAAACCACGAAATTAAAGTCTCTTATCTAGTAGACCACCAGAATTTAGAAATTATTATTTAAATTAAAGTATACTGAAACGCACAATTTATCTAATTAAAACCAATTTAAAACTAAACGTAACCTTATGTCTTTTTATAAATTCTTTAATAAATTATATTGCCCTTCTCTCAATTGCATATTCTGGATTTTAAATAAGCTACATAAAATAATACCAGTATGAATATTTAAAATAATGTAATTTATTTCTTATTTCGATCTAATATTCCTTTCTGCTTTTAAAAACGAACTGTGTAAAAAGCAATCTGAAAGCCCAGATTTTAAAGCAAGCAATCTAGCATTCTTTTACCATAATCGAATTTAAATGATGAAAGGGAAGAAGGTGTAGCGTTGTCGTCAGAGGGAGCTTAGTGCGGTACTAAACTTCTATCTCCATATCGCTTCCTTTTATTTCCTTCTTAATGGAAGAAAAGCTTGACTGAGTTTTATAGTCACAGCTTGCAGAAACGTGGATTTCATTTAAGCTCTAAGAAAACCTGTTCAGCGAGGTATCCGAATAAAGTCCGCGGCTTACGAGCAGGTGGCTTTATTGCCAGAGCCAAATTTCGCTGTGTGCAATTCACATTTAATGACGTTCGCTACTGTACACACATATTATATGCAATAAAACATTAAGTAATAACTTGTTACGAAATGAATTATTCAGTTTCTTTCAAAGCTATTTCACGTATGATTGCTCTTGTTAGAATAAGTGGATACGGAAATAAAGAATGAGGGTTTTTTATTTGTTTGTTCTCCTTTTTAATGGGCACTTAAACAAACAATTGCTCGGTATTCTTTTCAAATGATATATGTATATATTTGATGTTTCTGCTAGGTAGCCAATTATGTCGCATTTATAATAATTTCCCTTCCCTTTTCTATGTGGAAGGCATTCCATGCAGCCGTTTATATTAAACACCTTAGTTCAGTAATGGAGGAAACATTCTGAAATTTAGATTAGATCTTCCTTCTTTGAAAACGGAGCCTGTGAAATCACAGTCGAGTCCACCTACAGTAAATTTTCTGTATTTATGCCCTCAGAGTACATACAGGGTATCCATGTTTCTCCTAAAAATCTTCATTTCAAGAAAAATTTAGCAAATGGTCAAATGTATTTCCATCAGATGGAAGGAAAATCTGTAAAAGCAAGTTATGCAAACTATCATTTTAATTTAGCATTAATTTAGGTAATTGTAAAGCCTTAGGGTATTATAATACAAACTTATTAAAGTGCGTGGATATTTGCCCTGAGTAATTTGACTGCGGATAATTGACAAGTGGCGTAAAAATTATACTAAGTATTCTCGAACGTTAAAATAACAGTAATTGGTAAAAATAAAGATTTTTTTTAAATCTGGAAACTTTCAGATTTTATATTGCCAAAGAGGCGTTTTTTTGTTCATTTACACAAACATGCGCACTACGAAAGCATTTGGGCTGACGCCTCTTTGGGCTAAAAATATTTAAAAACTGCATGTCTGTAGAATTTCTGATATACAGTCTTGCGCTAGAGATAAAAATACTTTATTCCGCACAGTATGTTGCCACTGCTCGCTTTGAAATTGTTGAGTTTCTTAATCAAAATTTGCTAAAGCTTAAAAAATATGAAAAAGATAAAACAAATTCGAAATTCAAGATTCTGGCTTCCAGGTGACCATATTTGAGTGCAGGACTAGGCTATTAAAAATTTGATGGTTCTAGGTATCGTTGTTTTTTAATAATTTGAGAAACATGCATACATTCTTGCAGATTCCTCATCATTTAATTTCTTTAAATATAACTTAGTGGATAACATTTAGAGGCAAAATGTTGAAATCTGATACAGCCGTTTATAGTGATTCGACGCAAAATGTCGTTTTGAGACTAATAGGCATTCTGGGCTAATGCTCGTTTTGAGTTAATAAAAGAATAAAAATTAAATAAAATAAAATTAAATTAAAGATAAAAAGGAGGGCAATAGCCTTTTCCCTCTTGGAAAAAAATGAGGTTTAGGCGCTTACATTCGGAAAGGAAAGAAAAATATTTTCTTCTATCAACTACATAGAAACGTAACAAAATGAATGATTTTTCAGATGTGTATAAAAAACCTTTAAATCTAAAAATGGTCTGAAACATTCTTTTGCTGTCAATTACCTAATACTAAATAATGTATATCTGCGATCGATACTTGTAAACACAAATTATGTGCTAATTATCACTTTGCAATTTACAAGTTATATATGTCATATTTATATACAAATCGTGCATTGTATAAGTACTAAACTAAGTGCAATATGTCACAATAAATTTAATAAGCAACTATGTCTTGTATGCCCGTGTAACGGTTTCCTTACTAAGACTCAATAAATACCGTGGAAAGGATATCAAATTCTTTCGATCTGCAAGACTCTAGATCGGATGTCATTCTGGTAGAGAGTTCAACACTATTCAGGCAAAAAATATAAAGAATAATACATTGTAATATATTTTTTATAATACATGGTAATATATGTTTATTTGTTCAATTTGCTACAGTTAATTAAATTATTATTATCTGTCCATAAATGGTCACACCTTTAATTTCGGAATAGGTCTGCCTTTAAGAAATACAAAAATTTTACAAAAAAGGCTCAGTGTTCTATTAAATTTAATGGCAAAATTCCCACAAATGTTTATTAATTTGAATATACGACTGAAATTACTAATTTTCTAAGACAATTGAACAAAATATAATTTCTTTTCCTCTGCAAAGAGAAATAAAAATGCATTTCTATGATACATTTTCTTTTAATCGGTGCATAATGAAGAACAAGAATATTAAGAATAATTAAAAACAAGAGTATTAAGAATTCATGTAAATTGAACAAATATTTCAGTAGTAATTTTTAATTGTAATCAACAAATATTTCAACTGACTCTTTCTTGCAAGCTAAATGATGAACCAACTGATGGGTAACTATGAGTATGAAGTGAGTTCATATTATTCATGAGCTCAGAATAACCTCAGTTTTCTAGCGACAGACACTGAAATTAGATAGAAAAATAATAATTAGCATAATCTAGTTGAATTTCACAATTATGTCAGAAGCCAAAGAATTGTTGTGGGATAGAGCAGAAGTCCATTTTGTTTAAGAACAAATTTTATTGTACTAAAGCGTTGAGATCAAATTCTATAAAACAGTATAAAATAAATTGAGAAAAAATGCAAAATCAAGAACTAAGGTACATTAAAATAATAATTTAGGGAACTCTGAAAATCAGTCGTCAACAAAAATTTCCTGTTTATCCCTAATCATTCGCCGGATTAGTTTGAATATCAATAGTGGCCAAGCAGCTACGATCGCTGAATATTGCTAATTCGATCCAGTTTTGAGTTCAAGCGAACGAGACTTTTCGTGGTTTTTTTTCCCCCTGTATAAAGTGAATATAACCACTTCTCCTAGGAAACTATACCACGAAAGCGCCCTTCCCCTTAGGGTGATAGTTATCGAGTACTTTCTCATATCGAAATAAGCCAACCTAAACAAACGGTTTAGAGTTGGATATCTTTGCTTTATCAAAATTATTTGCAGGAATTAATGTTCCTGCAGTTCGTCAAGATGCATTGAGGTTTATTTTACAAATAAAGACGTTTGCGCTTCCAGCAGCCAAAAAATAGTTATTATAAAAACGAAAACTCTATATTGATTTCAATTAGTGTACATTCATTTAGTATAAATTTCTGAAAATATTTAATGATGTGAATAATAAACAAAAAAGATTACTTTTATAATTACACTAATTTAATAAGTCGTTATAGACCAAAGATTTTAAACTTTAAAGGCAATAGAAATCATACAATGAGTTTACTGAATACTATAGCTGGCTGTGTAATAATTTCGGTATTCTCTCAATAGAAGATCGACCTTACTTAACTGAGTAGTTACTTTGCAGATGATAAGTGGCACCACTAAAATTGTGGATTTTACACATTTTTTCTTTCGCCATTTTATTCAAATTTACATGATCAGATTTATTATTATTTAATATCACTAGGCTGTAGATCTTTAATATGACGATTACTTTTACAAATAGCCCGAAAATATCTTAAATGAAGAAAAATGTCTTAAAACAATTTATTTTCAGCGCAAAAATGCATTTTGATGCTTATCAGTTAAGTATTGAATATGAAATATGAATCAGGATATTTTTTTCGATTAGATTTTCTTAAATTTGAAACTTTATGTTTTGCCTAATGGCAACAGACTGGTTCGTGAAAGATAAAAGTAAAGTTCGATCAATGGAAGTGTATTGATCTTAAAGTTGCGAGTTGTTGACTTAATTTAAAAGATGAATTCCTTATACTTTGTTGAATGGCAATAAAGTGGTGCACAAATGTTAAAAATATTTTATTTTAAGCATCAGCAAACACTGCATTTAAATCGCTGAGTTTGTTAATAAAAATTTTTAAAAAACGCACATAAGAAGAAATAAATAAATTTTAAAAAAATCGAAATTAAAATTCTGGCTCCGATACAGCCATTTCGCCTCAGAAAGTTACACCGAGTACACATGTTCGGTTAAAGAAGTATGTCTGTTTAAAATTTGATGGCACTAGGGAACGCTGTTTTTCCACATTGCTAGGAATAATCATGCGTATAAGCATAAAAATTTGTAGAGACATTAGGTTTTTTAGAAGCCGGAGAGATGAAAAATGAGCAACCCCTTCGCCGGGAATCGAACCACGGACCTCTGAAATACCGGCTCAGTGTGCTGACCATTACACCACGAAAGCACGCTAAGAATGTGGGAGATATACCTTATAAATTAGCCTTCATTTAATAAGAGAGACTACTTAGTCAGTATATGTTAATACAGTATGAAGGAAGGATTAACAGGAGAAACCCTAGTTTGCCAAATTGAAATTAAACTGGCCAATAATTACTGTTTTCATTGTGAATTTATTAAAATTATTCTGATTATTTTTAAGTGTCCAAAACGGATTAAGAGATATTTTAGTACCAATACGCTAAATGATAATTTGAAAGAATAATAAACAAAGTGTTTTTCTATTTATAAGTTTTTTAATGCACAATAATTTATCATGCTTTAAATTTTATATTTGGTTATAAATAACATAATCTATTCCCAACATTTCACTCCATATTAAAGCAAATTAATATATATCTAGCACATAGTGAAAACGAAACTGTGTACTTGTTCCGTATGTACAGAAGATCTGAATGATGAATAAACGTATACTTTACTTTGAAGTTATTCTGAGTCTGTGTATTTCTTAAATTTTTTCGGAACTGTGTACTTGTTCTGGATGTACAGAAGAGCTGAATGATGAAAATCGTTTATTTTACTTTGAAATTTTTCTGAGCCTGTGTGTTAATAATAAAACTCCCTAACCGGCAAGGCCGTATTATATACGACCTAGTATAATTTTTGTGATATTTGCAAGAAGATGAATATTAAAATATGTCAAAGAAATTACGACAATATATTAAAAGTACACAAATCCAGGTATAACATACCTGGAGTTTTTTTTCAATAAAATCAAGAAAATAATTTTTTCTCACAGCAGTTTTGGAACATTGTGCTTTCTTAGAGAATAATGTTAACGGTCTGATGTTTAGGTTTATCCAAATAGGCACACTAAAAATTTACAATGTACGGTAACGCTTTTAGAAATGTGGTCTGAAAAAACTGTATATTCTTCTCTATAATAAATCTCGAGCGTCTCCGAAGGAATTTTTTTACTAATACTTGCCTAAAAACAATCCTTTAATACATTTGTTTGCAATAAATATCACCAAAATCTGTTAATACTTTTCGAAATTTGTGATTTAACTATGTGTATGGATTTTATGTACATCCCAATTACCTTTTCTTAAAAATCCTTCTTTCTTTTGTTTTGGATGGCGCAGAACGAAAATTCAACTGGAAACGTCTTTTATTATTCCTTCGGAAAGGAAAAAACTACGGAAAGCGAAACACAAGCTCTAGACAAATCCCTTTAAATTATCATACGAAAACAAACTTCGTACAAGCAAGGCAATTCCAGTCGGAAACAAAAACACACAGCAACAGTCTGTCACAAGGTTGTTGTTTACTTACGTTTGATGTTATATAAATGTATGTTTTCAAACAAAATAAAAGAATATTTCTTTTACAGATGTTTAAATTGGAGGAGACATTTGTATAAAATCAAAATACAATTTTACGTACGTATAAAATCTTTATTTTTGAATCTGGATAATTTACTGAGACCGGAAATCCTCTTCGTTGGTTAAACTGGTTTAAAATAGAATCCACAATTCTAACAAGCGCAAACCGAGTTCTAAGAAACCAGTTCGTTTAGTTTATCTATTACTATATCAAACAAATGCACAAGTTTTATTTTCTCTTTACAATTTGTAGAGATATTAGGATTTTTTGGAGCAGGAGATGTGAAAATACGAAATGCCCCCCCATGGGACTCCAATCTCGCACCTCTCGAATACCCACCGAGTGTTCTGAACACTACACCACGAAGACATACTAAGAAGGCCTGAGAAACACCTTATATAAAAAAATACCTCCCCCTTTTAAAGGGCGCCTGGGGATTAGGGGACACAATCGCCAAATCCTGGTTGTGAAGAATCATCATCCACCACCTTTTTAGTTCGGGCGCCACTGTAGAGGCATTCAGATTTTTTCGAAACAGGAGACATGAAAAATGAGCAATGCCTTCGCAGGACCTCGAACCTCGTACCTTTCGAATACGCGCCGAATGTGCTCACAACTACACCACGAATCATGCGAAGAAGGCGGGAGAAATACCTTATAACTTTTCTTAAGTTTGTATAAGATGGTATTGTAAACTTTTGCGCCAGTTTATGCGCATTTGTATTGAATTTTTAATGAATATCTGCTTTGACATATATGATGGAAGAAAAGTCATTCATTACGTAAGCTGCTATAATCTGAAAACTTTGGATTCCGAAGCCAAGATATAGAGATACATTAGGTTAAATTTTAAAGCGCAATATAATTCTGATAACAAATAGAAGCAAGATACAGGACCGAGATAAAAGAAAAAGTTTGGGGTATCTTCGTTGTGAGTACTTTGCATCAAGGAGTTTAGTGTTAGTTGACGATTAGTCAATCAATCGTTGCTGATTTCACTTATAGTTTAGGAAAAGAACGCACTATTTCTGTCTGACTTTAGAGCTGAATGCACTTGGAATGTGGAAGAGATAAAAATATCTGATATGGACACCATACGACTTCCTTGTACGGCTTATTAAATTACACTAATTTTTTTGCTGCACTTCATTAGAACTTTTTCCCTCGAATTATTATAAATTAATTAACAGGTCCCTAAAGGCAAGATCAAAATGTCATCAAAAACTTCACATTTTTAAATTAAATATCCCTCTCAACTGATGTCGTACGAGAGTGAAACTTCTGACGAGTATTAAACTGTCCAAAATAGAAGTAGTAATTGAAAAACTGGATTTAAAGTTAGATTTCATTATCTATCCAAAATAATCTTTTTCTCAAATTTACCTATTGCCAAAACATGAATAATTTCATCTTTTAAAACATTTCTCTAATTGGAAGTATATGACTATGACCAAGGATTATAAAAATAAAGGCCAGGTAAGGGAATGGGTATTGTGGCGATCCTTATGTGAGGGATGGTTCGTTTTACATTAGAAGACTTCCTGTTTTCAACAGAACTAAACTTCAGGTAAATTAACTGCGGAAGTGTGTTAAGGGCACCTCTTGTATGGGTTCCGTACTATCACTTAGTGTCCGCTAAATGACCGGAAAGTAATTTTCCACCTTTCGTAAGGACATTCTTGTGCGGTTTCCTTCCGAATTAAACGTAAAAGGAAGAAAGAGGTTTTTCAAAAGAGACTTTTTGCTTAGTTGAAGCTGTTTCAGAGCCATTTCAAGCGGTAGTTTTTGTATGTATGTCTGTATCGAAATAATGTTTTACTTTTATTACTCAAGAAATCTTTATTAAGTTTAAAAATAAATATTTAAAAGACCGCTAGTCTGATTTTTCATCCATCTCGAATACCCATGCGTTACAGCTATATATAAAAATGGTGACAGCGGTGGGATCAGAAATCCACGAAAAGGGTTACGGACGTAAGTCCGGTTAAAAAGGAACGGCAGGCTCCTGAATACACCTCATCTTTAAGCAGTGTGGAATCAGTAATCCACGGAAAAGTTACGAACTTCAGTCTGGATAAAAAAGGAACACCAGTCTCCTGAATGCAGCTCATCGTTAAGCTGTGTGAATCGGAAATCCACGAAAAACGTTACGGACGTCAGTTCGAATAAAACGGAACGTCAGTCTCTTGACTAAAGCTCATAGTTAAGCTGTGTGGCTCGCAAATCCACGGAAAGGTTACTGACACCAGTCCGGATGAACGGGAACCCCAGTCTCCTGAATACAGCTCATCTTTAGGCGGTGTGAACAGAAAATCCACGAAGGAAGTTTACGGACGTCAATCTCCTAAATTCAGGTCAAGTTGTGGGACTGTCATTGTGTAAAATATCATCAGCTTTTTTTTTAATTTTGTGCGACCGTCTCGTGTCCGAAGTTATTCCCGTGTAGAGAAGTGTAAAAATATGTTTTTCTCCCGTGTTAGAAGTGGACCGTTAGGTTCCAAAAATCTAGTCTGGAGTTCACTAGCCTCTTGTGGGATCATCAGTGTCCGAAAGGTGATCTGCTGTCAAGTGAAGTGTTGTGACATTAAGCGATATAAGTGTCTGGGTCATCAGCATAGATATAAAAATCTTAAGTTGTGATTAATTGATTTGTGACAACATCCTTTTTTCCAAACTTTAGCTTGTGTATCAAGTCTACAATCCAGGTGGGTAAGTACCTTGAATTTTTATATTGAGGCAGTGAAATAATTTAGTTTAAACTGTTTTAAGTCGATATTGTTTTCTGTAAAGCTTAAAGAAATGTGTTTTTTGGTTTTGTGTTTACAATAAGAAAGCATAAATTTTAGAATTTGAATCAGTGTTAATAGATATTTTAATATCTGAAACGTTAATATGTTATGCTGAAATTAAGCTTATATAACTAAATGTGTAAAAGAGAAGAATTTTTGTAATTTGGAAGGTTTTGAGGCTAGCTGGTATTTTGACATATAATTTCTAAAACGTCTTGAATGTTTTAAATGTTAGAATATTGAGTTAATGTGTGTAAAACATTTGTATAAGAACTGAAATATTTTCGTCTGTTGAACGCATAAAAGGGAAAGGCTAGAAATCCCTAGTATCTTACATTTTAACTGTTGTTATATGAATGTTTAAATATGAGCATATGTATGTTTTTCTTTAAATTTAATTTACCTCGGAATGCATACTAGACTAATATACTTTAGAAATTTTGATGAAAGTATAGTATATTGTATTATTGTTAAGCATTCGAGTTAACGAAACTGAATTTAAAGCATTTAAAAGATTAATATTATGCGTAGTATCATAAGCTCTAAAGTAAACAAATTATATTTGACTTCAATGTGCATATTATATTGTAATTTCTCGTGCTTTTGTGTTTAGATCTGTAAGATACGTTGGATAAATTAAAGGTTCAATTTTACTTCTCCTATTTGAAACTGATATATGTTAAAGCAATTATATGTATATATATATATATAGATTGTTATCATAATTTGGGTTTATATGATAGCATTCTTAGCAAAAGTTAGAAAAGATAATCTTTTAACCTTGGCTGAAGAGTTAAGGGAAGAGGTAGGATATGAGATTAGGATATTGAATCTAATGCAGCTGATTATGAGAAATGAAGCCTATGAGTGAAGGGGAACTTGTGAAAAATCTGTTAGAGAATATCACTTCAACGAGGCTTCAGAGAGAACAGAAGGAGAGGCAAGATAGAATTAGAAGATAAAAAGAAAAGAATCAGGTAGGATTAGGAAAGAAGAACGGGATTTTGAATTAACGAGATTAAAGTTACAAGCCGCAGTGGATAGGAAACGTTTGGAAGTGCAACAGTATTTGCTCGAAAACCGGACTGTAGAAAAATTAGCAGGAAATCAAAATGAAGGAATCTTTTGTCAACAACCGATGTACAAGCGTCGACATCAAAGAAACCGCGAAATTGTTAGTGCTGGAACTGAAAACGGGCAAAATTACAATAAAAGCAGTGAAGATCAATGGCGCATAGCTAACAGGAAAATTTCGCACTCCGTTAAAGGGGCGATCAGACCTCTTCCGGAAATCCTGCCCCCTAAAAGCAAAGCTAGTTTACCTAAAGAAAACGCAATGATCAACACAGAGGTGAGTGAACCGACTTTTCATTCATTAGAGACGACTTGAATTTCACACTTACAAAGAAAAAGTAATGACGAGAAAAATCACCCGTTTATTTAGCAAGTTTCAATTCTCAAAACTTTTCTTTAGAAAAGAATTATCTAACAGTAAACGAAGTGTTAATTAAAGACCTAGAGAATGGTTGGGAACCTCGGGTCATTTCAAAGCAGTTCAAGAGAAAAACGTAATTACATGCGGACGTTTGCCCACCACTCTTAGGGAAAAGGAAAATATAGTAAACGCACCTTGTTTATTCTTCACATATCCGGAGATGGCTATATTAGAAGTTTTCACTTTTGTTACTGAGAGAAATCCAGACAAATTCTCGTTAATTTAAAGCAGCCTGAAATTTTCAAACCACCATGTATTGTCACTTTACCAAAGGAAACAGAAAGATCCACAATTCGTCATTTACTTATGTTAGAGCCTTATACTGAGGCGCCTGAATGATTGTAAATATTTTATAGTAAATCAAACATATAATGAAGAGATATTTCATATGTTAATACCAGATCAACTATGTATATTTATTTTGAAGTCAAGTGAAGTAGTTCTGGATCAAGTTTCTGGTCTCCGCAGAGAGATTATCAGAAACTGATAATCATATATCTGCAAGGCTTCCCCTTTCAGCCTCGCTAGACGTCTGATCGATATTAGATTTAGGAATGTCTATTGTATATACATATTTTCAGAAAAACTGTAAAATTCTATTTTGTATGTGTGTGAATAAGTTTAGTTCTTAGTATTTCCTTATGGATTTTTTACACTGGCCTCAATATATCTCAATATATGTTCCTATTGTTATATTCTTGGTACTTAACCCAGCGTAGTGTAAAAATTTTTGTTTTTAATTCATTATTTAGTGCTGACTTTATGTGTATCTAGCAGTGATATTTAAGTAAGAGATATTGGAGTTCTGCCACCGGGGAACGGAAGGGGTTGTAATGATCCTAAGGTGAGGGATCATCCGTTTTACATTAGAAGATTTCCTGTTTTCAACAGAGCTTATCTTCAGGTAAATAAACTACGGAAGTGCGTTAAGGGCCCCCTTGCGTGGGTTCTATGTGAATTATCACCCAGTGTCCGCTAAATGACCGGAAAGTAATTTTCCACACAAGAAGCTCGTAAGGACCCCCCTAGGCGGTTTCCTTCCGAATTTAACTTAAAAGGAAGAAAGAGGTTTTTCCAAAGAGACCTTTTGCTTAGATGATGCTGTAGATAAATCGCGCCACGCGACTGTTCAGAGCCGCTTCAAGCGGTAGTTTTTCTATGTATGGCTGTTTTATCGAAATAATATTTTACTTTTATTACTCAAGAAATCCTTATTAAATTTTAAAATAAATATTTAAAAGACCGCTGGTCTGATTATTCGTTTATCTCAGACGCTGTTACGTTACACTATATACACCAGTCCCATACGCTAAATTTCAATGTTCTACGGTTAATCGTTTTTGAATTGTACCAGATACATACATACGTACGTACGTACAAACATCACGGAAACAAAGAAATCTTTAAATCCTTTTTAATCTCTTTAAATCCGTTCTAGAGCACGGTTTGGAAAAAAAGCCCCTTTATTGTGTGTGTACGTACAAAGGTCACGTAAAAAAATCGTCGAAATGATTCGGGGATGGTCAAAATGGACATTTCCGTTTACATATGATACCCGAAATTCTTCGAGATTACAATACTTTATTTAATTCGTACAAGGAATTGAAGTGAGCTCATGTACGAAAAAACGAAATTGTTAATTACTTTGCATGGCTTTTGAATATCCCAAATCCAAATAAGATGTGACCTTCGAATGTCATAGACCTTCGTTAAGTCTATGACATTCGTCAAACATGAGATTTGTCATTCTTTTCCTTCACAATTGCAATCATTTCAATGAAGACCATGATACGAGAGGAAGTATACAAGTACATTTATTTATTAATTTAAATTACGCCTGTTTAACTAACTACATAAGTTCAGTAATGGGCATAATCCAATATATATCTGTATGTTTTCAAAAATGTATATATGTATAAATATCGGTGCTATCAATTAGTATATAATAAGGATATAACTGCTATCAAGTCTATTTGTGCAGGCTAAACAATGAGAAACCGATTTACAATTCCTAACGTAGTCTACATGTATCCTAACCTATATGAATACTAAATGTAATGTATAATCAAATCTATATGCATATTCCAATAATAGGAATTTGCGTATAATGATAAAAGCAGTCATGACGCTGAGAATAGTCCTACAACAGATATATTACATCTATAATTGTCAATAAATTAATAAAGATACTCTAGCAATAGACATACGTGTATAGCTAAGTAAAACTGAATGTGCATGCTTCAACATGTCCTTGGGATAAGGTTAAAATATTAGTGTGTCTAACTTAAGTATCAAAGTACATGGCTTAAAATGTCTGAATATAATATCATTATAATCAATGTGTAGGGATTTATATTTATTTTAAATAACCAGTTAATATTAATTTTAAGTTACTTTTCTATAAGCCTTCATTCCCCTAATTGTCAGTGCCAGAATATTTAAATTTAGTAGCGCGCAAGAAATGCAAATTCTACTAGTGGAAGAATAAGTTAAATATCGACGTTCCAGAAGAGAAAAGAGAGAGTCCGGGAAATTGCCGTGCGTTCTTATACGCAAACTTCTGTTTAGCAGCTACTGCTGGTTGACGTGGCTTAAGTGCTATTATCTTGCTGCCACTACACTCATTTGCGCGCTGTAGGCTACAGAATTATATGAGCCCTGTAGAGAAATTCTACTATTTGTGAATATCTCTTATTTTAAGATTGATTCTACTGTTTCAGTTACCGCCCAAGTTGAGGCGTAGTATGTTAGCGTCAAGTTGACGCATTGTAAATAAGTTAAAGAGTTTTAAAGGGAAGTTTTAACCCTTCGTCAGTGCAATCACTATTTCTCAAGATTCTACACAACAGAAGGAGAGTAGAACGGTATATCTGGACCGGAACTTCTAATTCGAATCCAATGACCAGTAATTAGGACAGACAATCATCCCTACAAGAGACAAAAGTTTTTGGTGGGCAAGACAAGCGGCTTTTTAATACACACGATGCGAGCAGCAAGCAAGCCAGCAGTAGTATTCGACGACAAAAACTTCCTCACTTCATTCCTTGAATCGCTTCAGACACACTTTTAGTTGTATCCGGAACCCGAAAGGCAAAAAGTAGCCATCGCCTCCAGTCCCCTCCGAGGACAGGCGGTGTCTTGGTGGAAAGGGATTGGAAATTTCTTACTCAGGGAAGTCGGAAGCCTCACCTACAATTCTGAGAATTTCAAAGCGGCACTCCTGAAGGCCTTCTCGATCGTGAAGGATCGTGAGAAGCTGGTAACCGAGCTTTCAGCTTTTATCGACGGAAAGTTGAACACCTTACTGAATTTATCCTGCGTAAAGTCAAACTAGTGAATATGCTATATGAAAGAAAGCCCGATAATGAAGTAATTAAAATGATATTACCAAGATTATCACCCTTAGTATAAGATTTCGTGGAACTGAGAAATGTTAAGGAGAGAAAACTTTAACCTTAAGGGGTTTTACTTTTAACTTTTTAAAATTTAAACTCATACTCATCCTTTCTAGGTGCCGGACAACCTAAACTTAAAATAAAACTTACCAAAAATGAATTAGTTGGAAAGGGAGGAATGAACTGGTTGTTTGGACTAGACTCAAAATAATATTAAATATAACCTTTCTTAAAGCAATTAATTCACACATAGCAAGGCAAGGCAGATTCTTCTTAATAAACTTAACCTGAAAAGGAAGCTGGAATAAATCTTCTCTGGTACTCGGTAGAATAAAATGCTATTTCGACCGAAACATTTCTATAATTCACTCATTTTAAAATAAACTCAAGAATCACAAGTTCTTATTCATTAATCAAAACCCCTTAAGCACCCGAGAAGAAGTATTCAAACACCAATCAATCAGTTCCATTTCTAAAAAAAACTAGTTTTAACTTTCCTGGTACCTAAAACTCATAACAAAATCTATCTTAAAACATATTCAAAAATCTGTAATAAATGGTTAGTACATATTTGCTAAAAACAGGGCGCGTTGTGAGTACCCTAAAATGCATGAACATTTTTCAATAACCCCAAGCAAAAATATCTCCATGTTTCTTAAAAGCTTCCCGGCTCAAACAAATGGAGTGACTGAACAGACCAACTACATACACACAGAAAAAAACAAATGCAAGTAATAACATATAATCAAACTCATTTAATTATCTAGGATAAATTTATGGGAGACCTGGCCAGACTAACCTTACATAAAAATGCAATTAAAATTCTACATTAAATTTCTCCAAGAGTCATTTATCAAGATAAAATTTTGTAGTTTAACATAATAACGGTTACTTAAAATGACTGGAACAGTAAATGAATCGTTTAAACTGGAATTCACACAATCTTCTATAGAATTTAAAATTAACTTAAATTTTCTTATTTTTGACAATAACATTAAATTCTCCCAAGACACATAGTTTTTATCTATTATATAATGGTTTTATATTTATATTTTTTTACTCGTTACGCAAGATATAATTAAGACAACTACCAAAGAAAATATAATGTAACTCACGGTTGAAATACCGGAATTTCATCATCATAGGCTATAATCGACGACGTCACAGGAAGCTACAGGCTGCAGATGAATTCCGCCATTGAACTGGTCCTAGGTAATCAAATTCAAAAAGTCCACGAAAAATGACCTCTTGTAGAACTTCAAAAATGAAAAGCCCGGCAATCACAATTCTAAAGCATTAAGGTTGAAGGAGAAACCGCTGCAGATGAATTCCGCCATTGAACTGGTCCTAGGTAATCAAATTAAAAAAAAATCCACGAAAAATGACCTCTTGTAGAACCTCAAAGATGAAAAGCCCGGCAATCAAAAATTCTAAAACATTAAGGTTGAAGGAGAAACCTTTTACGGGAAAACCCGCTTCAAACTCGGAAGAGTTCGCTCTGAATTCTACTTCTCGCAAACTAGAAGAAAAATTCTCCATTAATTCTCCGCATCGCAGAATTCTACTCTCGCAAACTAGAAGAAAAATTCTCCATTAATTCTCCGCATCGCAAACGCGAGCCACCCGCCGGGGTACAACCGCAGTATTGCAAATCTCTTCAGCTAAAAGCCGAGTCCGTCCGCAGAACGCAAGCGCAAGCCGGTGGGCTTGGCCGCAGGGCCAAGGGCCCTCTCTGCTAAATATTCAACTCAAAAACTCTCTCGAAGACTCCGATTCAAAAACTGACTACAAAATTCGCGCAACAACCGAGAAAAACTCGGTTTCTCCTCCCACTCACAAATATAGGTTCAAAAATTACATATAAAATTAAATTCTTGCCAATCCGAAACATTTCAATATAATTTAATAGGAGTAGTTCAAATCCCCAAACGAATCAGAATTAAGTCATTGTCTACAGTAGCACCTGCGAAAACTGGAAACTAAACATTCGACCCCCTCTGCTAACAAGCGAAAAATATAAGAAACAACAAAAACTGCCCTTTCAAAGATTCAATTTACAACTTCCACCGAGGCCATAAACAAGGCGACAATCACACTGCTGAAACGTAACTGCACAGCGGGAGGCCCAACTACAGTGTCCACTTTCCCATGTTTGGAACAAAGACAAGAGAACAACGATATACTACTCAATGTTGCAACTGTCATTTTAAAAGGCATTTCCCACAGATGTTACTTCCGTTAGAAGACGCTCCCCCATTCTCGTTAGGAAATTGAACCATTGAAGGAAAAAAATAATTGCCTAAAAATTTAAGTACACCCTTTCCAAATATATCTATTCATTACGCTCTTCACAATTTCAAACTTAAAAAAACCAAATACAAATACAAATAAAATACTTAAATAATTGATTACTTAAATCATTAAAAACACTTAAATTAAAAACACAGAATTCGCGACACAACAGAAACCCACGAACGCTGGAAGAATTATTCGAATTAGCCGTAAAGTTTCAGAATCGGCAGATAGCGTAAAATTTGAGATTTCCCACCCAGGGTTACTATCAGCACTTCTAACTACAGCTGGCGCAGATAGAAACAAATACAATGAAGGAAAACGTTTTCTTACCAGGCCGTCAACAAGCAAGAATGGAAACTGTAAAGCCAAAGACAGACAGCGTACCCAGAAAACATCAGGAAGAAAAGCGAATTTATACGAATAGAGCGGCCTGAGAAATTGAGGGTTCAGACCCCTATGCATCGGAAAATCCCTCTAAGCTGTATGTAAATACTGTGGTAGTCAAGAATTTCTAACTACCGGTAATCCAGGTTCTTTTAAACGACGTACCCGTAGAAGCACTCGTCGACATTAGCGCGGAAGGAAATTTTTTTAAGCCACAACTTCTACTATAGAAATTTTCGAAGAATAAGATTGTTTGAAAATTGTAGTACAGAAGTTATTGCCGCAGAAAGGAAAGTTTGTGAATGTGACGGGAAGCTATCGCTAAACGTTCTGAACGTTCAGGTAAAAAACGAAGTTTTAAAAGCATTATTTTTTGTTGTAAAAACTTGCAAAACCATGTCATTTTAGGTAGTGAGCGATAGCACATTTCTGCAACTTGACGCACAATTTTTGAGAGCTTAAAATTATAGTACAGTGCACACATACTTTCCGTTCTAATACGTTCCAAAACCTATACAAATCTATAATGTAAAGCAAAGAAGCATAATTACAGATTCGATTCACTCGTTGCTTTGCAGGACGATGAATGGAATCAACTGATCGAATATCATGGTGAACGCAGGCTTCTGCATACATCTTTCGGATGTTGCTCGACAATGTTTCCCTAGCTTTTGGACGGTTCGCCATGATTTCCTATTTAAAGCATGATCCATGACATCAGCAGAAATCGGTGATGAATTTCCAGAACCTAACTGGTCTGCACAACATCAGACGTTGTCTTGGAATTTCTGAAGCCAATAACGTGTCTTGTTGTTATCTATATCTTGGCCATACACATGCCAATATATCTATATCTTCGCCATACACAGCAGCATGCTGCTGCTTTAGTATTATCTTTATCAAAATCACACAGTAGATAGTATTTGATCAGGTCCTTCTGACTTTTAATTTTACACCTTTGAATTCTGTCAAAACAAAGTGTTTTTATATTTTTTTGCTTCTATATTTCGTTGGTCAAATGCTCCAGTTACTAATTATTATATTTGAAGCAAATATCCGCAAATATTTTCACTTTTCCTTAGAGCATATTCTTATCAAATGAAAGATTTTATTTTAAAAAAAGAGTAAATTAGAAAGTGACATTTTTTTACATTTTGCGTTCTATAAATTAGCAAGTGTCTTCTTTACGCTTTACTTTCCAGTAAAAGCTATAAAAACCTTTTAAGATCTTTGTTTGTATTTATAAATTTGCATTTATAAATTTATTTTTTATAAAATGCTTTCTATATAATTTTAATTTAGATTTGAGATGCAAATGTTTAGAACATTCCTTAAGTAATCGCCACGTCTTACCTCTTCAGAATTTGATTTATATAACGAAGCATTTGCAATTATTCCTGAATATTACTCAGTTGCACAATAATTCAGGTTAAGCAATAAACAGAATCTACCTTTTTATCACGTAATTCAAATACATTAAGTTTTTTCTCAGAATTAATTTATATATAATTTACTTCTCCTTTGCTGCCCTCTTAGAGAAAATTAGTAACGTTACTAAAGTTAACTCCAAAGTTAACTTCAAAGCTAAATTTAAGATAGTTACTAATTACAACCTTCATTCAGTTGTCATAAGCTGACATATGAAAATGCACTAGTGCATAATAATTCTAGTTATAAGGCAGCGAAAACTGATTAGCTGCAGAATGCATTGGTTTGAATAAAATATGTCTATAGACGGATTCCTATTATAGTATTTAATATGACATGATCTCATTTGATGAATACTGTGTTCATTCAAAATCTTTGAATGGCAAAGTCATGAGCTGCAAACTAGTTCTCGGTTTGATTAGCTTAGTCATTTTAATCTTAAAACCATCCGACCATCTAAGCTCACCAAACTGACGCTTGATATTTCGCTCAGACACGAAGGTTAGATGAAACTAAATAACATGGAAGGCTTAACAAAAGCAAACTTAAATAGGAAGCTTGCTCGCGAATAGGAACTTGCCGCTCTGAACCAGGTAGTTTTTTTTCCAAATGAAATCCTTGGAGGAAGCAATGTTGAATCTCGTGCCATCCTGCTGGTTAATAAGTGAATCGTTTCTGTAGGGTAAAATATATATATTTTATCACTAGTAGATGATATATTCACATATATATCAATTATAGACAAAACAGTGAGAAATTCAGAACCTCATTCACAATGACATGAAAAACAAAACCAGTGAAATCCCAAAATTCCTAATAAAAATGAAAAAAAAATCGATTAATTATTTAACCCATATGAATCCCCGAAAATAACAG
>KK117642.1:159242-206419 GCA_000611955.2 Stegodyphus mimosarum
AAGAAATACAATCAAAATTTTATTCAGTGTTATCAATTGGCGGTATATCAGATTCCATTGGATCCCTCCTTCCAGGAAAACCACTGTGTTTCTTTTTGTCCATGCAAAATTCGCCGATGAACTATCTTAAAATTGATATTTTTGTTCAAAAAATTGTCACACTATATATATATAGATAGATAGATAGAGAGAGAGAGGGTGCAAAGTAGTTTCCCGTTTATTACATGTTCAAGCGCCGAAAAATACAGATGTTTTAAAATTTTGTAATTTTTTTCATTTGTAACCACAACTGATTTGTACAATGAAAATTTATTTGATAATAATCTGCGATTTACGCAAGTCTTATTTTAATAAAGGCTGACCATTTGAAGCAACTTATAATCTTTTAATTGCAAAAAAGATCAGCACTTGTCTAGTATTGATTAGTATTACATTCTATTGTTTTTCCTCCAAGAATTTACAATGTGTTGTTTTTAACCAATAAATCGTGTAACTAAAATGTTTTAAAATAAACAGAAAATATAAAATTGTAAATAAATTTTATATATTTTTAATTTTTATTTAAACCATTGTTCTGTCTTTTATTAACAGCAAATATGTTACATTTTGTTATGTTAATATATGTTAAAATAAAATATTTAATATGTTACATTTATTAGTATTAGAATGTTAGATTTTGAGGGATCATCCATCTTTAAAATTAATTTTTGCTGCTGTAAATTTGCGCTGCGTCGAAACTGAAATATATTTACCATAATTTCTTAAAAGTTCTACTCTCTTACTTTATACCACTCTTTGTGATATGAGCGCGGGAATTGGTGTCTTTAGCTAAATCTGCTTCCTAGGAAACAAAGTTTATTTTGAAAGAAAATTCTCTTTGGAAGGATTTCATTTAAACTCAAACCACTTCAAAAAAGCCTTTATAAACAGATGCAAGTCCAAAGTTATTTTGCTTGGAACGTGTCCTAAGCTGGTAAAAAAAGGGCCAAAAAATTTAAAAACATTTTCATCATTCAAAGCTGATACGAATTTCTCTAGTACTAAAATGTAATCATAGCATACTAAAGTACTTGCATGAAGGAAATACCATCTCATTGAAGACTGTTATTTTCTTTTTGGAAATGCTATTGTATTTCTTGAATAGAAAGGAAAGATATATTTCATATAAATATCTTCATTTTTGCTGAAACGTCTATACATGTTTTTGAATAAAAGCCATAGTGAATGCTTACTGCGCCTCGTACCATTCAATAAAGGAGGTTAAAGAACAGAATGAACGGGCAGAATATAACGTGATATATGGAAAAAGATTTCAGAGCGTGATAAATACTCTTCGTAAAGAAGTATTGAAAGTTTTGTAGTTACATAGTGTAGACTACCAGAGTCATATTACAATGAAATGTCTTAGACAGGAAAGCTTCCTTCTTTTATGCCGAGTTAGAAGTGTCATCGAAATGTGAAGAGAAATAGTGATTTAGGTCAACACACATCATTATATATTCGTTATTATGGAATTAATGACGTCTGAAATTCCCTGTCTTATGAGCTGTTAATATCTTTGTTTGTTTCATGAAGTGTTCAAAACATACAGCACATTTAAACCAACGAGTGTTACATGTTTGACCCTGAAACCATAACATTCCCAACCATGCCGTGAACAAAAGATTTTCTTCTTCTTTATAATTCTAAACTGAACTTCTCACTTCGTTCCTTGACAGCTTTTCTCCCTATCTGCATCCAATCGGCAATTCATCAGGATCTGCCAGAAGTCCTTGTGTTGGTACAAATAAAAAGCCAACCTTCAATAACCCGTAGAGGATTAAAAATGTTGGTCCTCAGGCATTTGTTGCTAATAATTAAATACCAGGTTCTGAAAAGCCGAAGGAATAATCACATTGTACATTTCTTATTAGAGCCGGACGAGGATGAGGTACGTGAGTCACTTGCCAAAGGTCAAGAGTTAGCAAGGGAGCCAAATTAGCTATGAAGATTTACGAATTCGTTTTATAAGGTATTGCTCTCGCCTTCTTAGCATGCCTTCGTGGTGTAGTGATCAGTACACTCGGCGTGTGTTCGAGAGGTCTGTGGTTCTAGTCCCGCCAACGGCACTGCTAGTTTTTCATCTCTCCTCCTTCGAAATAACCTAATATCTCTACAATTTTAGAAATTAATTATGGTTTTTTAACTTTTAAATTTGAACACTTTAAGAAGTGTAGACAGAATTTTGTGTTATAAACAAGGCAGATGATTTAGAAGAAATATTAATAAGGTTAATGGTTTCCTCAAAAAGGCTGAATTTTTACAACATTGTACGCATTATGTTTGCTAATATTAAAACATATTGTCATTTGCTAATATTAAAACGTTCTAATTAGCGTATGGAAGATAACTTTCTCTTGTTTATGTTAACATTGTAGATTCATTAGGTTATTTTCGAAGCAGGAGACGAGAAAAATCAGCTATGCCCTCCCCGGGTTTCGAATCACGGGCCACTCGAATATGCGCAGAGCAGGCTGAGCACTACACCACAAAGGCATGCCAAGAGGACGGGAGAAATACCTTATTACCCCCTTATTACCTTATTAGGGCGACTAGGGATTAGAGGACCGAATCGTGAAATCCTGCTGGTGGAGAATCATTATCCATCAACTTTGCTTTTATTTCGGTAGAGAAATTAGGTTATTTCGAAAACAGAATAGTTGAAAAATGAGCATTGCCCTGGCCGGGACTCGAACCATGGACCTCCCGAGTACGTGTCGATCGTGCGGACCACTACACCAAGAAGGCGGGAGAAATAACTTATAACATATCAAGTTAATAAAATAAACTGCCCTCCAAATGTTAAGGAAGAGCACGTGCTTCATGTCTAATTTGAGAGTGAAGCACTAAAAATTTACAGGACATGTTCACTAAACAGTTCGTTAATGAATGGGACATAGAATGTTTCTGAAGTTCACCACAAGCATGAATTACAACAACACATTGCACTCTTGCAGAGAAATCCAGTCTTTAAGAAACATATCAGTTTTTTGAGGACAAATGGGGTGGTAATATTACAAAAATAATTCCTAATGATTAATTTGTCCACCCTTAGCTGGAATACATTTGCGGCTGCGACGTTCCATGCTGTTAATTAGGTTGTCTTTCAGTGAAATGAGAAGCAACGACCAGACATGCAGTAATTCTTTTTCAAGATCAATCTAACCACCTTAGAGGAAGACTTAACCCAGCAACCTGTCTCCTAAGGTAATCACAAAGGTGTTCTGTCGGATTCAGATCTGGGATTTGAGCTAACCACTCGATCCACTCCATAACGTGACCTTCAAGATATTCTTAAGCAACTCCAGCTCGGTGCGGTCGCGCATTGTCGTTCATCAGAAGATATCCAGGATCAATAGCAGTGACATATGAGTGGATATATTGATCAAGGATCACGTATCGATATCTCACACCGATCAAACTTCCTCCATGGATTACATGCAGGTGAGTGGGACCGCCGAGGGAGATCCCAGCCCAAACCATTTTTCCACAAACTCTGTAACTGTGTCTTTCCACAATGTGGGATTGGTTGTATCTGGAGAGTTGTTCCCTCCAGATCAGTGGACGACCAGAATCACTCTCCAGTGTGAAAATGAACTCTTTTGTGAGGAGAACAGACACCTATTGTTGGCTGTTCCAGGACCGTGTTGTCTTGCTCAACATAAACGGACATCTCCGTGTCCTCGGATCAAGTGGACGCAAACAACTGGTAGTCTTGCATACAGAACTGTATTTTGCAGGCGTCTGGCACTGTAGTAGCTGAGATTCTTGTCCCAGTTGCTATTAAATTATCTGCCATGAGCTGAGGCACAGTTATGTAACTCATCTTTCGGTACGAAAGAGCTAAATAACGGTCTCTCGCAAATGTTGTAACTCTAGGTCTGCCAGGAACATGTCTTCTAGACACTGAATCCTCGGAGTCAAACTGATTTCACAGTCGGGGGACCGCGCTACGAGAGAGATTGAGACGCCTAGCAGCCTCAGCTTGTAACATCCCCATTTCCGTCCATCCGATACTCAACACCTCAACGAATCGGGCAAACGGCTTCCCCTGTACGTTGATAGACTCTCCAGGATAAAGTCCATGAAACTGTAATAATAACTGAAGATCAGCTCTTCTGAACGAAAGATACAATTTGTGCATTTTTCTCCAGCTCCTATATAAGTATACATTTCTATAAAATAAAAGTGGCAGCTATTGTTTTTGCATATGCTTTCTTAAACTTCGTTACTGTCATGCATATCTACCGTGAATTTAAACGTTATTGACATTTTTGTAATGGTGAGCTTGGAAGCACCATGCTGTTCCTTAATACAATACGTGTTAACGTATAACTTCCTCATCTGCCTCCTGCCCAGTTTTCCGTTACTTTGCACGACCTGTCTAGCTGTGAGATGGATCCACATTGCACTAATTTTTAATTTGATATGACAACTTGGATTTTGAATCTTTGCACTATGAATTTTATTTATAATTATATATGCATAAATGAATTTTGAATGGCATATCCCTTTCTCTGGTATAAAGGCATCTTTCACATAAAACTTCATTAAAATCTGTTGATTATTTTTCATAAATTCGTTATAAAGGGGAAAATGTCATAATTTTGCCCACGGTTGTATTTGAAGTTATTACTATTCTATCCCATGAATAACGTATATCGAAATTTTATGGATCGTCAAGGAATAATATAAAGTTTCTTTTTTTAATAAAGAATTAAAGAATAAAATCTTATAAAAGTGTATCAGCAAAGTAGATTATTTTTCATTATTTCAAAAAAGGGTATTGAATGAATGATTAATATAGAACTAAGTACATGTCTTTCATACTTATGCCCAACATTTGATTAGAAATAATTCCTTAAGTTTGATAGCGAATGTCCAGTTCTTAGACATGTTAACTTGGAGCATGATTATAGATGGGGCAATTATTTTCTAAAATACGTTAGTTGAGCAAATATTATTAATTGCTTGTCGAAGCATATGAAACTTGCGTCCATAACTTAGACCTTGTTAAAATTTTATCTCAAGATTTATTTTCACTCTAACGACCCCAAATTTAATTTTAAAGATATCTCTCTCATTTGGAAAGGTGACTTTAACACGAGTACAACTTTTATAAATTATATTATACATTCTTTTATACACTACACATTTTTATCTTACTATAAATATTACACGTTTTTATAAAATCATTAAAGATTTCTATTAAATATTTCGTAAAAGTTCCGCCGTGTTTTGTATTAAAATAATCACTCTATAATAACCCACAGAAGTTTGAAAATTTAACGGTGTGTTTAAGATGGATAACAAAAGCCAGATTCCATTTCTTCAGAAAATCTTTGTAATTTAAGTATGCATTTCATAATTTTGTTATAATTGAACAATTATTTTAATCGGGAGAAGCTTTACTAATGAAACGCCTCTGAAAATGGAAGTCATGACCCCTCTGTTTGTTAGCATTTAAGTCTTTGATTCCATAAAGGCAGTTTTATTTTTAACAGAATAACTAAATATTATTTTTATAATGTTCGAGGAATTAACAAAGATGTTGACAAAATTCTCAACATTTTCTGAAAACAAGCAGTAGCAAAAAATTTCAGTTTCAGTTGTACTCTTTTGTGTCAGCTAAAACGCAACTATTATTCACTGTTGAATCTATCAAAATGCACTAAGGATTCTGCTCTTAACATCGTAACCAGAATTGTAATGAGATTTCGCTTAGAAATTCAACAAAGATACGATAACTTGTGCCATAAACTGAAAACAGCTATTAGTTTGATATACGCAGATTTATGGAAGCTGTATTCTTAGAATGGCCCATATAGGAATATTCCATCATTTTCCTATTACGTGATGCTTGTGAAATTTTCGTTTTCCACTAAATAACAATCTTATAAATATAACAGGGAAAACATAAAATATGGACCATTGTTTTCAATATGCTTGTGTAACAACAGTAATAAAGGATTGAATTCTTCTATTAAGAACAAAGAAATATCATTATTATCGTTCCTTATTTCCTTCTTTATTTAGCTAAAATCGCATATATTCTCAAGCTATCCAAATAAATGTTATTTCATCTTATGTATAAGACATTCAAGGTATTTATGTTTATTAACCAGTTATTTTGCGTTAGGAATCTATACTGTCACTTCTCTCTTCCCACTCTCCAGCCAGAATGCAAATCAGCTCGCGTGTGTTGAGATTGTATTAGACAGAGTGTGTTTGGCCTGCCGAATACATACCAGCTTACTGGTTGTTCTAAGGTAAGCGTTCCTATCTGAGGCGTTGCTTTAATCTCGCCGATACTGCTGTGACGTCCGTGTAGGTTAAGAGCCAACTTGCGAGTTTAAATATCTCTACGTATGTTTCAGCTAATAGACTTAGGTTTAATTTGAATTTGAAATTCTATTTTTGAGTTCTCGCCATAAATGATGGCTGTGTTATTAGTATCCGGCTTACCTTCGTTACAGTTTTATTAAGTCTTAAATAAAAGGGCCTTTTACACTCTTCATACGCTTCTGTTTGCTTTTGACACAGCGATAATTTGCTTCAGTAGGAATCTTGACTGAGCGTTATGTTACCAAAATCACGTGATTACACATATGACTTAGCTTTCGCCTTGCAAGCATCTTTATTTTGCTAGCAAGATAAATTATTTTTAGCTAGCAAAATAAAGATGCTTGCAAGGTGTATTTAGAGCATTGGAATTCATAAACTAAATTATTATAAACCTCTAGCTATCCAGCTTTAGTTTATCTTTATGACTTAATAGTATATTGATCTATAGTGATAAGATCTAATGTTATATAGTCTCCACACAAATTTGTCCTGGAAGCAAAATGTTCAATATTTACAAAAAACATTTTAAAGAAATTATTTTTTTTTATATTATTGTAAAGAAAAATAAATTTCACAAGCCACAAGTCTGGCGTTCAGCTTAAGCTCTGGTGCAATGTTGAACTTTCAAAGCAGTTCGCCATTTCTCTTGAAATCAGTTATTTTAAAGGGCAGACGATTGTAAACGTTCGCCGATCTTTTTCGAAGACATATATTATAAAACACGAAAAGAAATATAATATCACGTTTACCCGGGACCAATTTCGG
Source organism: Stegodyphus mimosarum (assembly GCA_000611955.2). NCBI lineage: Eukaryota > Metazoa > Arthropoda > Arachnida > Araneae > Eresidae > Stegodyphus > Stegodyphus mimosarum. The sequence goes on from KK117642.1 coordinate 166,392, forward strand.
AGCCCTATTTTAAATGCTGTCGGTATTATGTTGATTCTTTTGCGAAAATGAAGTCAAATTTATTTGCAAGATGTTTTCAAGATTGTGTAGCATCACATTACACGCAAAGCCTTTTCTGAGACTTAATTTTCTTGTAGTCTCATAACGTAGTTCTTTCATACAAAAACTAGATACTGCTTTCCAGGAATTTTAATTTTTGCATTGCTATTAATAAGTATGCTATACAAAAACACATTTTTCTCTACTTATTCCTTCGTATCTGATGTCAAAAGAAATATAATTTTCCACATTCTTCTCTATGTTAACATAGGAAGAACGAATAGCATGTAGGTTTCTACAACTAGTGACTTATTATAATACCACCTGCACCGACCTGATATAAATAATCGTGCATTTGAAGTTCTTGAATATGCATCTGAAAAAGTAATATTTTTATTCCGTTCTTATATTTGCTAAGAATAAACATAATTTTATACTCTTCTAGACGTTTCTTCTTGTTGAATACTTCATAAATGAAAATTCTGTTCACTGAAGGCAATGCTATACATTTAAATATTTCACAAATGACAACGTTATACATTATGTATTTATGTGTAGAATTACAATGTTATACATAGCATTACAATGTTATACATACCATTCACTGTTATACATAGATTTACAATGCTATGCATAAATGATTTAAATATTTCATAAATGAAAACGCTATACATTCTCAACGATAGCAATAAATGGCTAAATTTTCCACTTAGATCACACCACTCAGGTAGAAAAGGATTACTTTAACAAAGATTAGAATTTCCATGACAAATATACAATACAGTGTTATTTATAATCTTTAATTTTTAATAACATTTAGTGAATAAAACGTAACTGTGAATAAAAGGTAACTTTAAATAAAAAGTAAATAAAAGTAAAAATTAAATAAAAGTGTAAATGAAAAGTAACTGTAAATTTTCTTAAGCGGGCTCTGACTTGTAAATCTCTACGGTTAGAGCAAAATATGTTATAGAGCCTCTCTTCTTCTAATTCCTTCCGTTGTTCTAGATTTAACTAATGCAAATAATACAATTCCATTAGGTTCATTTAGTTTTATTCGCTAAGTTCTTTAAAATATATAATTCCCTTTCCTGATATGATACATAATAATGTTATCCATATTTAATAATTCACTTATCCATTATTTTGTAACTGTATTTTTGTATTACTGTTTCCCAATCATTTTGATATATGTATGTAATGAAAAAGTACATTTTGACTTTTATATGTTTTCGTTTCCTGGTTTCAATTTATTGTTTGTTAAATAAAATATATCCTGATACATCTTAAATAAGGCATGCTTTATAAGGTAAATTCTCCCACCTTTCTGCTTGCCTTCGTGGTGTAACAGTAGCACACTCGGGGCGTTTTCAAGATCCAGGATCGAGTCCCGGGAAGGGCATTGTTCATTTTTCATGTGCTGTGCTTCAAAATAACCTAAGACTCCACAGTGGCGCCTGAACTAAAAGATGGTGGATGATGATTCAACACCACCGAGATTTGGCGATTGGGTCTCCTAATCTCCAATCGCCTTTTAGAAGGAGGATTATATAAGGTATTTCCTCTCTCCTTTCTCCATGCCTTCATGATGTAACGGCTCGGCGAGTGTTTGTGAGGTCCAGGTTTGAGTCTCGGATAGTGCATTACACATATTTCAAGTCACCTGCATATATATACATATCTATACGTAAAAGAAAACTAGTGTCTCTACGGTTTTTACATCCTTTCTGAAAAAATTTGGAATGGAAAAGAAAAACCTAAAGCTTTCTTAATAGTTATTTTTACAATTCTCTCTTTATTAAATTACGGACATAAGATAAAGTTAATGTAATTAAATTGCTTATCAGTTTATTCAAATCAATGACTGCGCCTAAGAGAATAAAAAAAAATCTTCATATTCACAAGATATCTCGAGCTTGAAATGTGTGTTAGCTCTGCATGCAAGCAACAGTTTAGAAATCGTAGTTTTGCTGCAGGATATCAGTAGTAAGTGAAGATCAAAGCAATGGTCAAGTATCTGATTTAAGATGACATTTATATTATTAAGGAAAGTAAGAAAGAAATAATCTTTAATTATAAGCTAATATATGCCGAGTGAATAAAAAACTCATGAACGTATAAAACCGGTCATGGCCTTCAGAGGGTTAATAAAGACTGAAGAAAGAAAAGAAAAATCAATAAATTATTAGTACTTTTAATTTTATATTTTAAAATCTTGGATTAAAAACGGTTTATTAAAATGTTACATATGTTTAATTGTATATAAAGAGTGAAAGGCCGTTGAAATTAGAGACCCGGTGTGCTTGCTCCATTTCTCCTCGTGTAAATAAGAGTCTGAGCTTAGGAAATCTTAAATTCCATTTCTACTAGTGCAGTTTCCAAACGCTTTGCGTCTTGGAGAGCGTCCAAACGCTACGCTCTCCAGTCAGAGAATGAGCTAACTTTGATTCTTATCTATCATGCGGTGAAGGAAGACGGACTGCATGGAAGTTTTCAGTCAAGGAAGGAGCTACCTTTGACATCTGCTATGCGGTGACGGTGATTCTCCACACGTTGATTGTGATGCAGTGACGGAAGACGGACAACATAGCTGTTGTCCAGTCTGCGAATGAGCTGACCTTGACTGATATCTGCGATAAGATGACGGTATATAAGCTACATGGGTATCAACAAAAAATAATAGAGACCGAAGCAATTATGGGCATCAAGAAAATAATATTCTTAAAAATACTTGTGTCTGAATTTCAAAAATATAGGTAGTATAGCTAGAAATCTGCGTCGAAAAAATACAGTAGTCAATTGAATTAACAAAAATGATAACTACATCTCCAGGGCAAGAGAGGATCGGAAGTCACTGTTCAAAAATTTAAATATAAAATACACAATTCAAGTCCATGAGTTAGCAAAATTTATTTAACAGTCCTAATTCTGCAGACATATCTAGTTTTTAAGCAGGAGAATTTCTCACTATGTCAAATTAATGCAAATATAAGGTACACATTAGCAGATTTTTTTAAACAGGCAAAAAATTAATAACATGCTTTAGAAATTAAATTTTATAACATTTGAAATATTCTTTGTCATACTTCATTAATCCTTTCCAGATCCTTGGACGTATACCAAATGAAAATTCCCAAACAAACAACAAGAAATGAACCAAACATGTTTAATTCGTTCTTATAAAAAGTCAAGCTAAAGTGTTATTATTAGAACGCTATTAATACTAAAATACAAATACAGTGAGTGGAATATATACTGTACATAAATGATAAACTGCACATGATATTATACATAAGGATTTTCTTTGCTATCCAGACCTACTCAACGTACCTTTTACAATACCCTACCCTCGGATAAGCAGAATATTCTCATACTTTTCAACAATATTTTGGCTCACCTTTATGGTTTTCCTAACAATTCTCTTCGTGCTTAACTCTTCTGATTAACTTTCTAAACGCCACTGCTAATGAATTTGAGAAATGATTTCATGAAAAAGCACCAAATCACTTAAAAATCCAGCTATAGCTCGGGTTGTTTAATAAACAGTAGCTAAGGACGTACCGATGCTCTTGGACAGTCGGGCATTGTTTCGAAGGATGTGAAAACGTATAGTGTGCGCAGTCATGATTTATCGAACCCGAATAATATTCCAAACAAATCTCATACAGAGAAAAAATTTTGACGTCCAAACAGAATATTATAGGGTATTTTCTCCCTCCCTTCCGCATGCCTCCGTGATGTGACGGTAGTACACTCAGCGTGTATTCAAGGGGTCCATTTTGAGTCCCGGCGAAACTACTGCCCATTTTTCGTATCCCCTGCTTTAAAAATCATCTAATGACGCTACAGTGGCGCCCGAACTCATACAGGTGCTGGGAAATAATTCGTCACAACCAGGATTTGGCGACTGGGTCCCTAATTAACAGACACCCTTTAAAAGATACAGTATATAAAGTATTTTCACCCTCCTTTCATCATGCCATCGTGGTGTAACAAGAGCACACTCGCCGGGTATTTAGGAGTTCCAGGTTCGAGGTTTCAAGTCCAGGCTAGGGTACTGCACAATTCAGCTGCTTCAATATAGTTTAATAACTTCACAACATATTTAAAAGCGTACGTGTACCGAGATACGTTTGGATATTTTTAGTTTGCGGATACAGTGAAAATCGTTTAACACGAAACTGAGGGGACTGAAATATTTTTTCGTGTTAAAAGAATTTTGTGTTAAAGGATATTGAAAAAAAATAATATTCAACAAAATTATATTCATTAGAGTACATTGTATTTACATAAATATATACTATAAATGCATGTATTTAATACACTCATGGACAAAAAAATTAGCGCACCAAGAAGGAGTCCCAAAATGAAACGAAATTTTACATACGTAATGACTACTTTGACATAAGTAAATGATAAGAAAATCAAAGAAAAAGGATAATTTATTTCAGAGAAAAAGGCAAAAGAACGGAGGAGTTAATACTCCGTTGGACCACCTCTAGCGCAAATACACGATGCGATACGATCGAGCATTGAGTCATACAAGTTCTGTATGATGTCTTGAGACATTTCGTTCCATATTTGCTATAACCTTGGCTCTAGTTCGTTGAAACTCGTGGGATGCCCAACTCGTCGTCCCAAATGATCCTAGATATGCTCGATTGGAGACAAATCGGGTGATCTGGCAGGTCAAGGAAGGGTAGTAACAGTGCGGAGACAGTCTTGTGACACCCTTGCCGTATGAGGCCGAGCATTGTCTTGTTGAAAAATGGCTCCTGGGAGCCGTTGCATGAGTGGCAACACATGTGGTTGCAGGATTTCATGAACATATCCCTGGGTTGTCATGGTGCCACGGAACAATACTAGGGGTGACCGTGTATTGTAAGCAATGTCACCCCATACCATCACACCAGCTGTGGGAGCGATGTGTCGTTGTACAGAAAAGGCAGAATTGAAGCGTTCACCACGGGCTCTCCACACGCGAACACGATTGTCATCACTGCCGAGATTGAATCTGGATTCGTCGCTAAAGACGATCTGGTTCCATTCCGCTGCTATCCAGTTTCCTCGTGCTTGACACCACTCCAAAAGAAGGCGTCGATGGGTGGGCATCAAGGGCAGCACACGTAATGGGCGCCGCGATACCAACTGTCCTTCAGCCAGGCGCCTTTGTATGGCTCGAGAAGACACAGGGGCCCCCAGTGAAGGTGCTACCTGTGCCTGGATGGCGGCCGATGAAGAAGTTGGCTGTGCGCGTCCATTTCTTACGAGTTGGAGGTCCTGAGCCTGGTCTTCGTGTACATGACATCTCTCGGGTCCACTGGTCCCAACACCTCCTCACAACACAATCCGAGCGGCCTAACTGTCGAGCTACTCGCCTAGCTGACCACCCAGCTTCCATCATCCCGAAGATTCTCCCCCTCTCCAACTGCGACAACTGCTCATATTGTCTTCGAACACGGCGTAATGGCATGTCTACCTCAGCTCTTCCTTTGTCAATGATTCAGCACACTCAAACAAGCTTTGGTTACCTGTTTATACTTCACAGAGTACGACGTTTAACGCCCTCTACCGGCTATACGTAATGCGCAATCACGCTGCATTTCTAATCATTTGCTTATCTCCCCGACATGTATCTTCATTGCAAGTTTCGTTACGATCCCGCAATTATTTCTTGATGCGCTAATTTTTTTGTCCATGAGTGTAAAAAGCAATGAAACAAAAACATCCACAAGAACTTAATGAAATTTAATACAAAATTTTGAAGTTTTTTAAAAAACAAACTGCAGCTTTATGTAGCTGTAACTATATAAAGCTGTAACTATATAAAGCATATGTTTTGTGTATGCCTTCCAGCACTTTCGAGAAATCAATGGTACTGGAAATTTCTCATCTGACGGGAGGAAACTACACGTATATAAGACCGCAGAGAGTTGACATCAAGAGTACTAAGAGATCTTCTCTCTTATTTGCATTTTGCTTTACCTTTTGTTCAACGTTCTTAGTATTTGGACTTGTTAACTTCTGATTATGCCCAGTCATCCTAAGACGAGTGTACGAGTACTTTTATGTGTAAAGTTCTGGAATCTTAATGTGTTTTGGGAGGAATAAATTTTATCAAGCTGTCATCGATTCTATGTATGTTCAATCCACTGCGCGTCCGTATGCACGTAACAATACATTTGCGAAATCACCACCTTTTACTTCATGATGGCATGCGGCGTAGTTTTCATCAAAGAAATCTGATCTTCGTAAGCATTTTCGAAAATTTTCTTCTTTGGGTAGTCAGCATTATACTTCGATATTCATAAACATTATCTGCTTTTCCCTCTCGTTTACTTTAATGATTTTTGAGCAAATATGTAAAAAGATACTTGACAGCTTGGATTTTAGTTAATGTGTATTTTAGCTGTCAGAAAAACGTTATATGTTGAAGCGTTATTTTGCACTAAAAGCTTTTATTAATTTTTCATAAAAATACGCCAGACTATTTTGTTTAATCTTGTTATCGAAAAGATAACTCACAATTTGCATGCATAATTATATTACTGCTTCGCATACGAAATTAAATATTTTTTAGAATCTTAATGCAGAAGTACCTTTAATTTCCTCGTTCCGTGTATGAATGTCGTTTTAATTGAATTTTAGAGTTAATTTCAGGAGTATGCTAATACTTCGCACTTTATCAAACTTAATATACTCTAATCTTGAAACAATCCTAAAATTTTTATTTCAGTACTTATTCATTTTTAATATTATTTCCAACATTAGCTTTCGGAATACAAACTTAATTGTGTGTATTTAGACAATTTCGAAAGCAGTTATGTAAATTAAAACTGTTGCTTATTTACCTGGATAGAACAATTACCTTTATTCTGTACCATAGCTTGGAATCTAAGACTAATATGGTGGCTGTTGTAACAACGTTTCACGTTTTTATAGAGGCATACTTACTTAAATGGAAAGTTTGAAAAAATTATTCTGCATGCTGTTTTAATTTTCTTATCGTTAAGTTAACAAACACATATTTTTTTAAATATATGCAATTATTGAATTATATATTAAAAGTTTCATTTTAAGCACATTTACATTAGTAACTGATTTTTATTTTCTTTACCCCTCAGTATCTTCCGCTTGACCCTAAAGACATACTGTACGCATTCCAAGTTCTTAGAGTGACTTTCTGCTTCTGATAGAACCTAAGCCTGCAAGAGATTTGTAACAGAGAGCAATTAATCTTCATTCATCTTCTTAATTGTGTTTAAAAGAAAGTTTTCAAAACAAAGGGCTTGTTATATTGTACTGAAATTACTTCTGAGCTCTATATTTTTAGAGTTTCTCGTCTGTTTTCTCTGCGAATCTAAATGACATTAATATTCGAACTACATTTTTTATATGCATGCTTGGTTAACATTTTCCTGGGGTTAGCTACAAATTTAACAATGAATGCTGTTTTACCCAATACCAGATCATTAATTACCAAAGGAATAAAGGATTCTTAGTCATTTACCAAATTTAGTTACATAATCTTAACAACAGACACTAGAAGAATAATCCAAGGCAGTAAATTGTTTGTCAAGAATTTCTTCGAATTTTGCATTTAGAGGTGTCTTTTAAATTCAAGAGACACATTTTGATAATGTATTTTATCATGTATTTAATATCTTTTGTAATTTGGTTAGATTCTGCTCTACAGAAAGAATCCTTTTCATAATAGCGTATTTGATTTATATAAACCCTCTTGTTCTGCAGAGTCATTAGGTTATTTTGAAAGCAGGAAATGTGAAAAATGAGCAATATCTTCCCCGCGACTCGAACATCAGACCTCTCGAATACGCGCCGAGAGTGCTGACCGTTACACCACGAAGGCGTGCTAAGAAGATGGGAGAAATACCTTATATACTTCCACTTTTAAAGGGCGACTGAGGATTTGGTGACCCAATCGCCAAATCCTGATCCAAAAAAAGCGGAGAATCATTATTCACCACCTTTTTTTTCTGTTCGGGAGCCCACTTGAGAAATGAGCATGAAAAAATTAGCAGTGCCCTCGCCAGAGGACCTTTCGAATACTCGAGTGTTCTGACCGTTGCACGACGAAAGCACGTTAAGAGCGCGGGAGAAATAGCCTATAGTTCTTTTACATCCTTCATGCTGAAACTTTGGTTTCAGCATGAAGGATGTCAAAGAACTATAGGCCATTTCATGCTGAAAACAAATTTTCAGCTTGATTGAAGATTAAATATTAAGATTCACAGATAGAAGAGCTGAGCAAATCTACGCCAAAATGATCGCGAAAACGCAGAATTGAAAATAATTTTAACTTTTCTCAATAAGCGTAATTTTCGTTTATTAAAATTTTTTTCTTATTTTTTCATTTTAGATTGATCAAAATTTTACTGCACCTAATAAATTTAACATTTTAAAACACTGAGGGGCAAACTTCCTTGGAAGCCGGTAAAAAAGTAAAAGAAAAAAAATTACCAGGCCAAAATGATTTATTGTAAAACTTAAAGAAGAATTTACAAATGTTAATGTTACGAATGAACTGCAGCTGAATTTTTAAAATGTCTTTAAATTCAGACTTGAACTACTATGTAATAATTCTGAAAGGTAATGTTTAAATGCTCATCTGTCAGTCATTTCTAACAGAATTCAATTGTTTACATGTATAAGATGAAGAAAATATAACATTAACTTCCTGAGCGTCAAATATTAAATTTGGGAAACTTGATTACGATAACTATTGTAAAACCTAATTTTGCAACACTGCCAAAAATCTGCTTGCCATTATTATTGGATTAAAACCCAACTAATTCAAGCTACAAATCTAGTCTCAGTTTTTCACAATTTACTCTGAAAGGTCTGGTGAAAATAACAAATTCCTTTTGAAGGATATTGAAATTTTAAAATATGCTTTTGAAATCAAAATGTGATCTTCTTAGCCAGAACAGTGAATTTTTTTAAATTTAACAAAATCAATCAGTATAATTTTTAATAACAGTGAAAATCACTTTTTGAAATTTCATTAGCATAAATATGTTAGAATTTTATGAGGCTTTCTAATATTATGCATTTAATTTATTTTCATTCTCCTTAGTTGTCTTAGGCATCAAAAACAAAATCCATTCGCTTGAAAATGAACAAAAATATTTGTATATATTGAATTTCTACATCATTTACCTCGTCGATAGCATACATTCCGTGTCGAATTGTTGTAATCAGGGACATCACTCATAACTTCATCACTCATAACTTGCCTGCACACTTCCTGTGGTAAAATGGCATCAGCTTTTCATTACTCAGTCAATTTAAAAAAGCTACTGTTTTCCACCTGATAAGTAATAGAACATTTCGTTGTTATGCTGGTGGTAATGTCCTGAAGTTTTATTTTTTAAATCATAATGGAATTGTGCCATTTTGTTGCAAAATGAAATGAAAACTTTAGAATCATATTTTTATTGGTCCGGTACCCACAAGATGGTATTCTGAAATAAAATAAACCTTGATTTACTTCATTCGATATAATTACTTTTGGAAATGAAGTGCATTTAGAATTATCAATTCAATTCTATTTCCAATACACATTGCTTTCTTCGAAATCTTAATTGCTGCAATTTTATAACTATGTTTTCTAGATAATTTTATTTCTAGAGCTACTGTGTGTAAAGGAAAGTGATTAAAAATTATTAATATATCATTTTATTTCTTCTAGAAAACAATACTTGATTTATGAAACAACAATGAAATTTATGAAATGATGGCCTTAATTTAGTTTCACGCTTTGACATTATTATGCTACACTTACACGAAACATTTCCCTTTGAACATATCACATAAATGTGTGCCGAAAATTACACTACATATTATTGGAAAACAATAACGTTCAATATAAGGCACAGCGAAACTTTAAATGATTTAAATCCAAGTCCGCAAATCCAGAAGTAAAAATATCATAATATATAGTTTCTTATACCTAAATTAAGATAAAATATGTAAAGAATTCTATTGCATGATGATCAATAATGTACACACGTAAATAAAATGAAACTTTAGACTGAAGTTATTCATATTCCTAAATATATATCTTTTCTTGCTAATATTAGAGAATTTTTAAATTTTAAATAGATAATTTGCTGAAAATAATTTAAATCACATTTTTTTATAATTAGTGCTTTGCATCATATTTACGATGATTGTTTATATTTGAATGAACGGATATTTGGAATTTGGAAATCCTGAAAATGTATTTATGTTGTATGGGCATTTTTAGAAAGCTTTATTTGTTTATAGACTTCTTTCTTTCTTATCATTTTTCTGCAATTCGAAGCCTGGAATCCAGGTATTACTTTTAGATAGAATTATCCTTTCTTTCATTAATCTCCAATCCATTCGGGCATGCGTGGGATTTGAACAGCGATTTGTGTACGATTACTTCGAGGGGTGTTTTTCAAATGGCCAGTGCTTAGCATTTATATCATATATATGTAATACCATAAAAGTTCTATGTAGCTAACCCAGTTGAATCTATAAAAGCAAAGGAGCATAGACTAAGACTGAAATTTTATTTTTTAACTCTTCAAAAGTGTTTATATATATATATATAGTCAATTTTTTTAATTATTGTCAAAGAGATTTGAAACCTCGTATGCTATCTTCCAAAAAGTTTACGGCTCATTGTCATATACATTTTTTTTTAATTTTAAATTATTTTTTTTTTCAAAATGCTCCATGCGACTTAGTTTTTTCTATTTCTTGTTAGTTTTGCTTTATTTTTATTGAAAATGCATTACAAACATATACAGGTATCAATTAGTGAATTACTACTTATGTAACATATACCTAAATTTTAAACAAAATTTTCCACTTTAATACACTTTAATTGGACTTTCATCTCCTTTATGAATTTTCATTCAGAAATGCATGCTAATTTTGTTACATGTATAAACAGGAATCTAAATTACAAATTGCATTTATTTTGAACATAAACTAAAGCGCATGGAGCATTTTGAAAATGTAACAATGACGAAAATTTCATTACGAGAAAAACACATTTTAAGAGTATTTTTGCTATTACCTTTAATATTTACTTCTCCGTATGTCCTAATACATATTGTATTTAATATAAAGTATTTTAGCATTGTTTTAAATGCATTAATATGTTTTCTACTAATAAAATTGTAGAATGGTAAGAAACATTATTTTAGAAATTTTCTCGAACACTTTCAGTAAATTCAACTAAATTTTTGAAACTTTTTTGAAACTAAGAATCACTTTAAAAACTACCTGCACCATACGTTTCTCTTTTCTTTTTTTATATATTAATTACTTTAGATACTACTTTATACAGCTTTTTTGTAATTCTTCATTACTTCTATCTAGTTGAAAACCTCTTTTCGCTTTGGTCTATATGAAGTTTACCTTGTCTCTGTCCAAAAGTTTGAACATAAATTTATGTCTTCCTGTTTCGTACTTAAGTATTTTAACATCCAAAATTAAAGTCACTAACGGCTGTAATAACAGCCATTTCGAGTCTGTTTTTCGATACAAATGTTTCCATGGGACAGTTCTTGCAAACGACACTACGTAAACTCTCGTTAGTGTCTTGAGTTTTCAAATATGTACCTTGCTAAAAGCTAATTACTGGCTTGTCTTTTATACACTGGCAGTATTGTTGATCATGTAATTGTATGTTGCAAAGCATCTACTATTAATGTGTTGTTCATCATTAAATGACATTTTAGTTTATTATTGTTTGCAATCCTACGATGAAAACATAACAGCACGATATGACCCCTATTGGGCATTTTATTATGTCTGGTGGAGTCATCCGTGGAAGAACAGAGAAGCAAAGTTGCGTAAATTGCAGTCTTCATATTTTACACATTCATATCTTACTAATAGTAAAACGTATTAGATTTGTAGAAATTAAAATAACGTTTCTCAAATGTTTGTGGAACGTTTTACTGACATTTAAATGTCCCTTTAAATATATCATAAAAAAGGTAAAAGGCAAAAAGGCAAAAAATTCAAATGCTTACAACTCCTTTACAAATAATGTTACGTACAAGCGGTTTTTGTAGACGATAAAGTTAACACCGTAGAATATTATCATGTAAAATTTTGTTTCCCCTGTTTTTGGTCGATATTTGCTAAAATCATCGTCCAATGTCCCCTTAAGAGAAAAAGAGGAAAAAAAGGAAGAGAGTACTTCATTAGGAATTCAATTCATTTAGAACGATTACTAAAAAATATCGCGTTCTGGGAAGCTTTCCAAGAGAAAGTATAGGTCTTTTTATACTTGTCTGTTCTCGCCCTACAGCTGAAAGGCACTGGGTGGAGCTTAAATGTTCAGTGTAATACACAGTGTAAATGCCAATGAAATGAGATAACCAGATCTGTTCTACATGAACTTGTTTCCCGAGTTGATCACGTGATACTCCGTCCTGCTTTGACGTGATCTCTATGCAGTACGGATTGTATGATTCCATTTCCTACATATATTATGCAATTTTTTTTTTCTTTTTTACTTGCGACCGGCAAGATAGAATCTTCAGGCATGTTAGAGCTAGCACATTGGAGTTTGCCAATCCTTGCTTTTAAGAAAAATAGGAAAGACTTGAAAAATATAGCTGGCAAATAACTCTTTCTTCAGATGGTAGCATAAAAATTAAAAAGTAGAAATTGAGGTAGCATTTTTACGACCAAAGTTTATATATAAAGTATACTCCAGTAACTTTTGATAGTTTAGTTTGGGACAGAAGCATTGTGATAGGTTGTGGTAAAACATTGTCCTTGCTACAGCATGTTAACGAATTGCAGCAATTCTTTCCTGTGGGCCCTTTACGTGTAATGATTGGCATTTCCAGCTAGCAAAAGAAAGATTCGTATTTCTTCTTCTTTATATTTTCTCTTCTTTATATTGTCTACAGCAGGACTTTCCTACTGTAGACCTATGCCGCCTTTAAATCTTGAAAAACCCCATGCCCTCTTTGTGGTGTAGAGTCATTAGGATTTATTTGGAAGCAGGATTATCGAAGAAATGAGCAACGCCTTCGAATCGAATCGGAATGGAATCACGGACGCGTCGAGCGTGCTGACCGCTACACCACGAAGGCATGCGAAGATGGCGGGAGAAATACCTTATATAGTCCCCCTTTAAAAGGGCGACTGATGGTTTGAGGACCCAATCGACAATTCCTGGTGGTGGAGAATCATCATCCACCACCTTTCTTACTCTGGGCGCCACTGAAGAGATATTAGATTTATTTGGAAGCAGGAGACTTAAGAAATGAGCAATGGTCTCACCGGGACTAGAACAACGGTCCCCTTGAATACGCGCCAAGCGTTCTGACCACTACAACACGAAGGCATGCGAAGAAGGCGGGAGAAATACCTTATAGTGGAATGGAATCTTTTTTATCTCATACTCTCTTTCAATATCGCTAGCTGATCATTCCTTCCTCCTTTCTCAAACTCAAAAAATAAATGTATCCGTTTATCTACTATATTTAGATGATTTTTTAAAATGTTTTATAAATTAAAACACAGAAGTTGTAGAAAATCTTGATAGATACCAAATCATGAATAAAAGTAGTTTCTAAATCCATAAACTAAAACTAATACTTAACAGATCAGTAAAAGATCAGTAAAAGGCTGACCATATTCTCCCTCACCCAAGAAACTGTGAAATTGCTTTCTGGTTGAGAGCCCCTGCTCTACAGTGACCTCGATACTTCTTCACAGTTTGGGTTTTGTTCATTCTCTTCAGATGCTCTTAAGTATAGCATGGGAAATTTTATGAAAATCCCTCTACGAGCAACTTTGGAAATGTAGTTATTGGGACAGCAGTTTACCTAGGCCAGAAAGGGCCGAGCAATTGGAACAATCCATAGTTTGACTCTCAAAGAGAGCTTTTTCTTCACATTCTCGTTGCCGAAAATCTAATAATCTAAGCTAATAATACAGAGATATTAGGTATTTTGATGCTGGAGAAGTAAAAAATGAGCAATGCCCTCACCGGAACTCGAGCCACGCACCTCTCGAATCTGCCTTGTGCTGATCATTACACCAAGAAGGCATGTTAAGAAGGCGGGAGAAATACCTTATATAGTCCCCATTTTAAAGGGCGACTTGGGATTAGGTGGTAATACGTTGGTGGAGAATCATCGTTCACCAACTCTTTTAGTTCGGGAGCCATTGTGGATTCATTAGGTTTTTTTGAAGGAAGAGACATGAAAAATGAGCAATGCCCTCCCCGGGATTCGAACAAAGGACCTCTCGAATATGCGTCGAGTGTGCTGACCATTGCGCTGCAAAAGCATGCTATGAAGACGGAAGAAATAAATACCTTATGATAAGAAAAATATATTTCTGGTTGAGAAACATTTTTATTGTTTAATACGTTTGAAAAAAATCTTTTGCTTATTAGAAGAAGAAAAATTGAAAATTCTGTTTTGTATTATACATTATTACATTTTTATTAGAATTTTCGTTTTGTAAAGTAGAATTGCATTTCATAACCGCGAAATAGTAGTCTAATGCAGAGTGTGGGTAATTATAAATTGAAATGAAATTAATCAACAACAAATTTTACATGTTAATTTAAATATGCGGCTAGCTTTCATTACGGAGACAAAACGCTCTCATTTCTTTGGTAGCTAGACTGAGAAAGCAGTGGGAGGTTGCACCTTGGATTATCATTGTTAGAGAATTATTAAGTGTCTTAATAAGCTTTTCCTTGTGTACTAATATACGGACCGATTTTACGAGATTCCCCGACAGAGGCATGTTCTTCAAAAATATATACTCTAAGTATGCTTTACCCTTTAACTTACTGTATAATTTGTCATCGCAGAATCATAAATGTTGCATTAACCTGCTGACTCGAGTGTTATTTATGTAGATGCAGAAAAAATAACGCCACTTCTGTCAGCGATATCAGCGATTCTGTCAGCGATCATTACTTTCCATAAATACTTCACAAGTGCTGGTCCAATATATTTACATGCATTTCCTTATGTACGTTAAGATTACATACAGCCTTAACATGTGTTATAATTCATAAATAGATTTCAGTTTTTAAATTGTATTTAACAGATATTTTCATTATTATATTATTATAGGAATGCGTGTTTATTTTTATACAAACCTTTCAGCTTACTGTACTGATAGAGCACGGGACTTAGCTCTCTGTTTTCCTTACCCAGACACAAACATTCCCTTGAATTTTTTTCTTCCAAAATGAGATATGGGCAACGTGTGGATTTCCGATATTTGTTCTATTTCCCGGAAGCTATTTTTTGTTCATCATTTACAATTCGCTTTTTTTTCCTGCCCCTGAAACTGTTATCTGTTCTTGGGATTTACCGATTCTTTCCTCGGCCAAGCTTCTAAGGAATTGTATCACATTTTGTTTCTTCTTCAAGACAGTGTTCATAGCAAGTATTGGGAAATGAGTTTACCAAATTGATAAGCAAGATCTAGAACATGAAAATATAAAAATAGCATTCAACCAAAAAATAGAATAGGAGCAAATAACATTTCACGTTGAACTCAGTAAATTTATTTCATATTTTGAAAAAAAAAAAAGCTTGGATGTCGTATAGAAAAATAACGCTCCCATATTCCGTTGAGAAATATTTTTCTTAAGTTTTTTTGAACTGTTTGTTATCCTTAAAGGATATTAAACTTCCATACTTGAGATATAAATATACGTGACGATGGTTCGTATCACTTGTAAATATAGCATCAATTTTTTTTTGTTTCCAAGACACGTAATTTCCACAACTTTAATAGGTAACTGGAAACTACTAAAAAGTTGACTTCGCGTGGTCTGTTCTTTGGCAAACTCCGATACTTTAATCCCTTTCTAGGAATTAACACGTGTCATTGAATATTTTTTTGAAATGATGGCTGTAATGTATTACGATACAAGTAATGATTACAAAACATATTAATTTCAGTTGTCATGTAAGGATCATCAGGAAGTTCTGCTGTTTTTCAAATCGAAATGCGTTATCGTCTAGTTATTCTGTTATTGTTGATAAGAAGAGACCTTAATCGAAGAGTCTATTTGAATATGGTTTTTTGCAGTTTACGTTACATAATTCTAGCATGTATTGTGGCGTAAGGTTTGCATCTGTATAGTGATAACAAGTGAGAACTCAAATGTTCCTGTTGGTCATTTTATGCTTTTTTACTTCCTTGTACGTAGTAGAATGGAAGTATTGAAATCCCGAAAAATGTCGGGTATCATATTTCAACGAAAATATACATTTTGATGTCTATCGAATGCAATTTCTTTTTGCGTGATATTTGTACGTAAGGACAGAATAAAGGACTCTTTTTCCCCAAACAAATTATGAAACTGATTTAAAATGGGTTCTCAAGAGATTTTTTTCGTGGCGTCTCTGGCGTACATAAGTGTGTACGTATCTCGCATAACTCAAAAACGAGTACCCTCAGAACGTTCAAATTTTGTATATAGGTTTGCTATAGGATGTAGATCTGCACCTATTTTGGTTGCAATCGGTCGAACCAAAAGTATACAAATATATGTAAATATATTTCGACTCTGTTACTCGGCTCCGAGAGCTCAGTTTTTTTATTCTGATCTGTTTGTAAATTGCGCATTTTTTATTTTAAAAATGATTCAATTATGTCTATCTTATCTTTCGGTTAAGGTTGTTATCCCTTTAGTATATCTGCAAGCGATACTTGTAGAATTATCAACAATTTCAAAGTTGTTTAAGTGCGGCTAAGCCCAATTATTATTACCATAGCAGCCATATTTGCTTACATTTGAAACTTAGCAGAATAGTGGATTTGCTGTATATCTAGAGAAAATAAGCTTCACAGCAACAAAGATAACGCATTTTTTATTATTGCGAATTAAATCATGATTAATCCTTTCTGGAATTTATTCGAGAAAATAAGTGTCTAAGATTTACTTCGTAGTTTTTGATATAGATATTTTGAGTTTTTATATATTTTTGCCTTGTCGGAAAGTAAGAATTGAATTAAATGAATAAGAATACAGAATCGTCTGTGAAAATCTGTTTCTTTCTTTGTTTGTTTAATTCCTTTTATACATCATTTCAGATTCATTTTAGTATTTGAATAGCACATGTGGCAAAGATTAGGTAAGTCGTCAGATGATATACATGATTTTTGCGTATTCTGAGTTATAAAATGAATGACATGTAACGCTGTTAAGTGAAAATAGCGCTAGACTGTGGCTATATTGAACAAATATAGTGAATTTTAAAGAGTTCATTTATTCTATTGTGGTTTATGCGCTATTGACGAACTACATTTAGTTCAATGCAATAAGTTTAAATGAAATGAGAAATGCGTGAAATTTAATATTCCGTAAAAGGAAATCACGTGGAGCACACATCAGATTTCTTATTTAAAAAAAAATGCTAGTCAGATTGCTTGTAATATTTATGCTTCATGTGGACAAAAGGCTGTTTCTAATTACAGAATTCAAGGGGGATTTGAGAGTTTCAAGCATAGAAGTTTCAACCTCGAAGATGATGCTCGCTGTGGACGATAATCTTCTGCAACCAACGAACTGTAAAAAGAAGCTGGGTGAATATTCAAGTTATGCATTTCAAGAACTATCACGCAAACTAAGTATTCCAAAACGTTCAGCACATACTTACTTTCTCGACTTTGGCCGTGTACTTCTTTGCTGCAAAGAAATAAAGAAGCTTTTATGAAAAAGCTCTTTACGAGATCAGAAGAAGAGACTATGTAATAAAGTAACAAGAAAAAGATCACGGGGCAAGAAGAAAGAACTACCTTTAGTAAATTCGAGAATGAAGCTGCATGATTTACACATGGTGAGATGGCAAATTAATTCTGTGCTGTGAATTATCCCCCCCCCCCAAATCAGGCATTAAGTTGGAAAAATACTAATCCCAAATAATAGTTTTAAAAGCAGAAATGGAAGCAAAGTGCCTTACAACTGACAAATCATCGAAGTGTTTCCTTCGACCATGAAAATGCTGGGCCCCACATATCGATGAAAAAGGTTGTAAAAGGATGACGCCTACTATGCGTATTAGAAGGAATTCGTTTCCTGCATTACGATACTTTTTCTTCATTATTTTTTCGTGTTGTATGAGGTAAAAGGTATAAATGAAATATATATAAAATGCTTTTTTAGTTATATGATTTTAGTTAAATGCACTGAAAAATAAAATAATTTTTTAAGTGTTAATAGATTTGAAATAATACTTTTTTTTAATTTTGTGACTTTAAGTAATTTTTATATATCATGTAGTTAATTATTGATTGGGTATTAATAACTTTTCATTAACATTTACTATTCTTTAATTCTTAATGTTCGGAAATGAAGTATGAGAATAAGTAGGACATGCTTAGTATTCGTGATCTTTTCATTCTCTGCGTTCCTAAGAATTTTGTTATGTCGTAAGCTTCGAAGGTCGTTTTAAAATATGTACACGTTTGTATGTTATTATTAGTCAGCGGAAACAAATTGGCAAAAGTGGCAAGGATAAATGACATTATTATTACTTACATACCCAACGTAATTTAAATTGTGACCATTTAGGAGGAGGAATTTTCCTCTGCGTTCCCGGTGCGGTAAGTTTTGCTTATATACATCCAGCTGTTCTAGTGTTGCGTCATTCTATCTACCAGTGTTGCAAATGTGAGTGAATGCAAAGAACATGCTTAAATGATATTAAAATGTTAAATGGTCGCGAACCATTCTGAATGTGCAGCAACCATAGATAAGTGTTACGTCGATGTTCCTTAATTATTTCAATAAATGATTAACGTGTAATGCAGTAAGCAGTGAAAGTGGAAATGACAAACCACGATGGCACAGAAGCTCATATGTTAACAGCTGAGGGATTAGATTTTAACTATTCTGTAGAATTTCCTTTTAGAATTGATATTTAGCTTTATGATTTATAAACCCCTATATGAACAATTTTTAATAGTGTAGTTTAATAGCAATAATATAAATGTAGCTGAATAAGACTGAAAAAAGAATTCACGAAATAGAACTCGCCAGAAAGGATGAACGTTCAAGAATTTCCATGCTGTAAATTTCATTAAATTTCTTTATATGGATAAAAATATACTCGAGCTTTGATTATAAGAGAGCAACACATATTAAAATTCGTATCAGCTATAGGACCAGGAATTATTCTCTTTCTGCTCAACATACTTGAGCGAAAAATCTTGCATTAAGAAATTAAGCACCAAAATAAGCAGGTGTTGAAACAAATTCATTCGTACAGGTTTTAGGTAATGTACACTAAAAAAAAAAACGGGAAAGTTCAATATCTCCCGTTCTTCTGGGCCGCTTGACGAAATTCAATTTGAGCTTTATTGCAAAATTTTTTTGCAAATTAAAAAAAATGCAATTAAAATTACGGTTTTTGCGCAAAAACAAGCAATTCGGCCAGCCTGCAAGAAGGCATATTTTTCGGTGCACAAAACTAAAATTTTCGTTTTGCTCCCACTCGGCAAAAAGACACGAAAGGTGCAAAAATAATTAATTCACTATTCTGTTAAGTTTCAAATGTAAACAAATATGGCTACAATGGTAAGAAAAATAGGCTTACCTGCAGTTAAACAACTTTTAAATTGTATCAAATTCTACAAATCTTGCATGCAGATTAACTAAAGGCATAAAAGCCTTAAGGGGAAGATATTAACAACTTAAATTAATAATTTTTAAAGCCAAAATGAACAATTTACAAACATATAAGAATAAAAAACTGAGCTAACAGAGCCGAGTAACAGAGTGGGTATGGTAATATATATATATATATATATATACTTTTGGTGCGGCCGATTTCAACCAAAAAGGAAGGTGCACAACTACGTGTTATAGCAGTTGCGTTTTAATAGTGTCCTATATATACAAAAATTTCAACGTTCTGAGGCTACTTTATGAGAGAAACGTACGTATGACGCCACGAAAAAATCTTTTCTAAATTCACTTTAAATCAGTTTTATCATTCCTTTCGGGGAAAAGAGTTCTTTATTCTATCCTTACGTACAGATATCACTTAGAAACATCGTTAAATTGCATTCGATAGCAGTCAAAATGGATAGTTCTTTGAAATATGGCACCCTCAAGTTTTCGTAATTACAATACTTCCTTTACTTCGTACAAGGAAGTAAAAATTCATTACAACGCTCTTTAACGAAAGTTAATTGTTGGTTTCACATAGATTTCTTATATTTCATCAAATGAAAGGACTGCAAGATATAGATTCTTAAAAAATCCGAAATTATTTTTCTTTCAAGAATCAAACAAAATGTTTATTTCAGGTTTTGCAAAATTTAGATTCGAAAGAAATTCGATTTCATTTTTCCCCCAGGACACCGACAAACCGTTTATCCCACTACACTTACGTTTATATTAGATTCTGGAATAGTTTTATGATTTACGTTATTCTGAATATCTCCAAACTTTTACAGTTTATGATAAAATATAAAAATCCAAAATCATGATTAATCCTAAATCATATGTATTCAGATTTCTATTACGGGGCGGGATTACAAAGCTGAAAATATACATATGAGTCAAATTTCAACAAAAAAATAACAAGGACAATGTTTAGGTAAATAAGCTGTTCCAAACCTCTGATTGCTCATCATCTGAAACTCATTATTGTTAATTGCATAAGAGGTTAACCAATCCTGTACTTCAAGCTATCTTATTTGCTAATTTATATCTTTATTGCTATTGTTGCGAAATGCCTAGCGCCTGAGCAGTGAGATAGTTTCCCCGCAAAGTTAGTATTGCCAGGTTTGGAGAGAACACGCGCTTTTAGCGTTATTTGACCCCAAAATTGGCGATATGTCATAGACGGAGCGAGAACATTCTAGGAACAATTTTAGGAGTTTTCTCGAGAATATTCTCGAAGGTGGGTTCAAGCTATATATACCCTGCCAGTCCTGGGAAATAGGAGTGGTTTGAGTTCAGAAAATAGTTAGAGAATGGTAGATCGTTTCCGGAGTAGTACTCTAGAGCTTTGCCATGAATCCGTCTTCACTGTTATAGCCTGCGGGCTGTTTTGCTGATTCTTCCAGCTTGTTTGTCGTAGTTTTTTGACGGGTGTCTTTGGAACTGTCCTGTGTAATACTGGCGAATAAATTATGTTTAAATTCTTCATTAAGTGTTATTATTAATTACTCCAAATCCACGAACACGTAGAACACAACACTACTGCAAACGGAAATCGTTTTTCATGCGTTAACATTTTTAATCAAGTCTGTGCTTCATACTGTCTAAGTCTCTAATTGACTTATTTACATTTTTATCGCTATGCAAGCGAAAACTTTTTGAAATGCATTGACGTTTTAGTAGTTATTCCATGTCAAAATAATTTTTAAGAACTTTTCTGTGGTAATTAAATTCAAATACTGAGCATGGCATAAATTTTTGTCATGCATACAGATGCATTAGAAACCCCCTTTTATAGCTACATAAAAATGAGAAGAGTCATTAATTTTAAATTGTTTGTTCAGTCTCTATTTGCAACAGTTTTACTTAAATATTATAAGTAATCATGTCGCTATGCTTCTAAAATAGATTCTAAGAGGGTAGGGGTAAATATATTGATACTTATTACAAACTCATCGTTTGATCAAAAACGAAGAAATTAAATCTTTGAACTGCATGTTAAAGATGACTTTCTGAAGTTATACTTGGAATATTATTTCAATTATTATTTTTCAAGTATATGCCAAGCACCTTTAGTAAATTATCCACCAACTCACATGCTACTGAGCGATAAAGGCTAAGACACCAGCAAGAGTGATGACAGATAGTAGAGAATATTTCTGTTTTGAATTGTGCTTTTATGTAGCAAACGACGTTAAGACGAAAATGATTCACAGATTATTTAAATAAATTTAAGTTCTCTGGTCTAGGTCTCCGTCTAGCTCTCTTTGGAGGTTTCTGAAGCCAATTTTGCCACATTTGATGCTAAGGTAGAAGCTATTTATGTTATTAAACAATTATTTTATTTCAAAATTTAATTTTAAAAAGTGCATTGTACATAATACGTAATATTTTAAAAATTGTACACGTTCATTTTAAACAGTATAGATATCGATAGGAGTAGTCTTAAAGAACCCTGAAATGTAATATGAACACAGTTGAGAGTTAAAAATGAACTTCGAAGATTAATTAGGGAAAAAAAAAGTTTCCCATTCCTACTCTGTATATTTTTAAAAATTTTTATCCATCCTATGTTTTGTAATCTAAATATTACACTATACGTTATTTCTCCCGTCTTCTTGTCATGTCTTTTTGGCGTAGTGGTCAGCACACACGATGCATATTCGAGAGGTCCGCGGTTCGAGTCCCGGCGAGGGGAGTGCTGATTTTTGCTGTCTCCTGCTTTCAAAAAATACCCAATGTCTCTACAAGATTAAAAAAAAACACTTAAAAACTACAAAACAATTTTTGAATAACAAACTCATAGAAGAAAGGTAACGTTGGAGGGTGACATCGCCGGTATACTACACCAAAATTTCCTTCTATGAGGACGAAAATTAATCTTTACTAATTTAGTTCTTACATTAATATCATAAGAACTTACTATTTCTACAAATTATTATGTGGCATTATTGTGAAGCTATGCATAATGAAAATAATGATCAAGGTTTTTATTTCTGGAAAATAGGTATTAAATTAATTTCATGAAATAAAGATGTAGAAAAAAATCCAGAAGCTTTCAGATTTTACATTACACGCAAAGGGGCGTTTCTTTAACGTTTTGTGTGTTAACTTATAAGGTATTTCTCCCGCCTTCTTTGCATGCCTTCGTGGTGTAGTGGTCAGCACTCTCGACGCGTAACCGAGAGGTCCGTGGTTCGATTCCCCGTGAAGGCGTCGCTCATTTTTTCATGTCTGATGCTTCCAAAAAAACCTAATGTCTCTACAACCTTTATTTCTTAAATATCATGCTCTTCGCACTTAAACCATAAAACTTCCTTCAACAGCAATATCACAAAATAATTTTTAAATGAACATATCTTTAGAATTTCCGAAACTCAGTTTCACGCCCTGGAGATGAATTTTTTACTCCTTACAGTGTTGCCGTTGTTTACTTTGAAATCGTTGAGTTTGTTAATAAAAAATTCGCTGAAGTGTTCCAAAATATAAAATCGACAATAAAACAAATTCCAATTTAAGTCTTCCAGGTGCCCATATTTAGTGGAGGATTACGTTATTTAAAATTTGATTTCTCTAGGTACCATTGTGTTCAAGATTGTTCCTGTCGTTGGCCTCAACTCTTTGAAATCCAAACCCTTCGCTAATTTGTATACTTAAAATACCGAAACGCCCGAAATACTTTTCCAGTTTTACAGGAATTTCTTCCCTTCCCCATCCATTAACGCAGAAATAGGTGTGAAAATTCCTTTGTACTTCCTAACAAAGATTCCATTAGCCTTTGGCTCCCCATTCTTTATAAATCTATTCTGAAGCTCTTAAACTGAAATCAGAGAATCAACAACGAAATGTCAGGTGCAACCTAAAGATATGAAACCACGATTAAACCTATTAGAACTAGCTGTCTGCAGTAAACTGATACAATGCATATGGTGAAACTGCACATTCTACTGCATAACTTACGGGGAGGGAAGAAAACAAGATCGCAATCTCGATCGTTCTGGGGCGGTTGTTGTCCTGTCAATGAAGGGCCGTGTTGGGCGCTTTTGTCGTGAAAGAGTTAAGAAACTTAAGCAAAATACAGGTGACAGTACGACTTTGATCAGTTCCCCCCCCAATTTTGTGGAGAACACCCCGGGAGGATGAGACCGAAGGTCTTCCAGCCCTCTTCCTCTACCACCAACCTCTGGAGAGGGTTTTTGGCTCGCTGCATATTTAGAGTGCTTTCATGCCGCTAAAAAACTCTACATTTACAAACATCCATGCCTTTTCCGCATTCAAATTTAGCTGTACAGCAGCCAGCGCAGCTAACCACTGTTCCGGTTGAACGATCCTGAAGAGTGAGTCTATTTTTATCAAATAATGTATATGTCACTTCCATAATGTTTCATTGTCGTTTGTTTATTGAATGAAGTACTAAGAGAAACGTCATCCAGACGGTATAGTGGTTAGGGAAGCCTAATGTGGTACCGAAGGAACCAGAGAAGGCATGGATGTTTGTAAATGTATAGTATCTTTCGGGTATGGGGTTACTGTAAATATATGGCGAGGCGAAAGTCTTTTTGTGTGGTTTGGTGGCAGAGGAGAGGGATGGAAGATCTCCGGACCACTCTCTCATGGTGCTTTCCCTCAAAACTGGAAGTAAAATTCCAACGTCCTTGATGTTCTAGGAACTAAATTTTCATGAAATATGGACCGGCAACAACAATAACAACTAAGAAAAATATAGTTACCGTGAATAATATGTACATTAAATGCACAACAGTTAACAATATGAAGTAGTGAGTAAATGTTTTATGGTTTCAAACACAAAGTTTTCCTTTATAAGTACAGTGATACCTAAAATCGCTGAACTAAAGTCAAGAATGGAATTCAAGTCGAACTCATAAACTGAAAAATAAATTAGAAGTGAACATAAACTGCCAATCTCCATTTGATGTTGGAAAGTTACATGCGCGAGCTAATTTCGTGTTTTGCTAATTGGAAATCTACCTTTCATCTCAAACAATCTTTGCTCCGAAGAATTGAGCACTGACCATTCTCCAGCGTGGAACGGCCTCCTCGGCCTTTGCCAAATGGAAGAAATGAAGCATTCTCAAGTTCTAAGTTTTGAAAATTGCCTTGTGAGAAGCAAAGCGCGACATATTGAAACGATTTTTCAGAATAAAACGGCAGAAACAAAATAAATCGACATGTTTCAAAGTTCGCAAACTTTCATGTAATGCTGGGAACTATACAAACTCGATCTTGACGCAGGACAATATATACATTGCTTGTTTATCATCTGAAAAGCTCGGGAAGGCAGGATTCGGGAATTTTCAGCCTTCTACCTATAAGCATAGTATTTTTCTTTCTTTAAAAACCAGCTCTTCTGTTACATAAAGTACTATCCTCTAAGCAAATAATCCTTGACTGATGACCACAGTGCAAAACCCATTTACGTAAGCTTGTATTTTTATTCAAGTACCGAGAAAGGCAAGAATGCATAAAAGTTTCACAGAGAAAATAATAATTCACGTATAAAACTTTTAACAGCAATTTTCCTTTTGAACACATTAAATTTTTTAAGCAAGGAAGGAAACACTCATAACTTACACTATAGTCTGTTAATCATATTGTGTGCATGTCTGCGTTTACATGTATATATATATACATGTAATAAAAACAAAATTTATAAGTACTGATGTAGGAACACTGAGATGCAAAAGCGTAGAGATACTGATTACGCAGCATGAAAGTAGCATTTTAAAGAAGAAAACTTTTAATTGCGCAGAATGCTATTCCATAAGGAATAGGAAACTTGGCCCTCCAGACGAATTAAATTCCATTTTTATTTCAATTGACATTTGTGACCACTATTCACTTGGCATTATAATCGTGCCTAATTCCAGAACATTTACATTTTTGATCTTTAGCGATAGGAAGAGAGAACAGAGAAATTCCGTCCCACCAGCACACAGAGTGAAGCTAAAAGTGCGTATTTATACAATATGGCAATCTGTTAAGAGAAAGGCTTTGCTTTAGGTTAGAAAGGTTTCAGTTCTCGGAGTGTGAGTTCCCAATTAGCTACGTCATCAGAGTTGCGCAACCTTTGTAGTATATATTAATTTAGAAATGGCGCAGTATAGAAATGCTATTATTTTTAGAATAAAAAAAATACCCAAATTAAAAATGAGGAATCAATACACTATTAATAAATTC
Source organism: Stegodyphus mimosarum (assembly GCA_000611955.2). Lineage (NCBI taxonomy): Eukaryota > Metazoa > Arthropoda > Arachnida > Araneae > Eresidae > Stegodyphus > Stegodyphus mimosarum. The sequence continues at coordinate 192,307 of KK117642.1, forward strand.
AATTATAAAGCTGATTTAGATAGCTTTTATCATACTTATCCCACCCTTCAAAGAGAAAACGGCTTGGTAGAGAAAAGCCCTTTTAGGAGAAAGCATTAAAGCATTAGTGAAACAAGGGAGATATAACTGTGAAAAAACGTAGAATTTTTATCTGAAGAATTTTTTAAATAACAAAATCTTGTAAATATCATTTTTAACAGTAAATGCAAACTGAAAATTCTGTGGAAATTTCGAAAGTCTGCAAGTTCATTTTTCTGCAAAAATATTGTAAGAAGAGTCCTAAATTTTCTCAAGAAATAACTGTAAAAATTAACTGTTCTTAAAATATGTGCATGAATATCATAATCATAATATTTTGCAATCCTTAGTTTGAACGTCTTTCGTAAAAATTCTTGTTGTCAATATAAAACCAAAATTATCTTTTACATATTTCATAAAATTCGTATTTAAATTAATTACCTCTTATAAAATAGTCTACATTTTGTTAATTGTAAGGCACTGTAAAATGAAATTTAGCACAAAAAACATAGAAAAATGATAAAATTCAGTACTGCAATAAAATAATGTCTGATACAAATAGGCAAATTCTCTCCAAGAATGATGTGGCAAAGGGTCGCTTAGACTCTGCTGGCTTATTCTAAGACGTAATGGCATATCTTAAATTATGTGGCACGTTTAATACCCCTAGTCTTCTACCAGTTATGAACAAATGTGCTAGGAAATTCATCATCCAGAACTAAATGCTGTTTAACTATCAAGGTGGGTCTCGCTTCTTTCAGGATTACAGTCGTTTATTCCACTATGCCGCAATATTCATTCATCAGCCCAACAGGTGTTTTGGCCATGACTAAAAAGTGTATCGTTTTTTCGTCAAACATTACGCTACAACATATATATAGTGTCACAAAAATTCTGTACATAAAAAACTAATTATTCAAAGTAATTTCACTTAATATTGGCGCGTTCTTACGGCTTCATGGATTTGGAGTGTTTGACAAAAACACTTGATGAAGAATCAAAACACAATTTATTTAGCCAGTATTACTCACGACAATTCCAAAATCATGTTTACTGTAGTAAAAAAAACTACGACAAACATGCTGACACAATCAGCAACACAGCCTTCAGGCTATCAATCTATAACAGTGAAGACAGCTCCACGAAGAAGCACTAAAGTACAGCTCAGGACGGGGTTCGGTCGTTCTGCGAACTCACCTTACTCTCCAGACTCTCCACTCTATAACTCACGATGCACCCGAAGATACACTCGATAGCTTCAACGATGCAAACTCTCGACGCATCAACTCGCGATAAACTCGACACTAGACTGCTATTCGTCGTAGAAGCAGGGTTTATATAGCTTTTGAACATTCTCGACCATACCGATAAGAATTCGTTCTAGAATGTTCTCCATCTGTCTATGGCATATCGCCAGTTTTTGTCGGCAATGGGCGATTTCATGCCACATCTGGCAACCCTGCCTTCCCTTTCCATATTCTGGCAACTCTAAATTTGCTTTCTGGTAAAGCTGTTTTACCGCGGCTGGGAATTTCGTAACCATATGCTCTGAAAATTGATCAGTAAAGGCAAAAAGTAAGAAATTAAGAATAAAAAAATGGGAAATTAAAACGTAAAAATTAGAAAAACATATATATATATATATTCTTAAATAACATATAAAGAGACAGGGGAGAAGAAAGAAAAATATTAGGAAAGGAATAATGTAAGCATTTATGAGGAATTATAATTTCAGGTGTGCAAAATATTAATAAATATTAAAATTGCATAATTTTAATACATTATTGTAGTTGCAAAAAATTAATAAGTATGTACTATAATTGATAAAAATGTTTTAAATTGGTAGTTTTCACTTTGAGTTGTTAAGCATTAAAGGTCATGTAAAGATGTTATCAGAAATTTTAACATGCAAAAAATAAGCAGATATGAGATAAAATAAGTAAATATGATATCCCTCTGACATTTACCATTTTCTACAGGAAACATATTTAATGTATTTGCTTAGATATCATTCTATTAAATTTTGGATTAATAAAAATTAAAAGTAGTTTTTTTGTGAAATAAACTGGAGGCTTTATTTGAGAAAATTATAATAGTTTCTAATAAATTTTGAAATTAGAATTAAAAGTAAATATTGATATTAGAACAAAGCTTTATTCCCCATCAGTTTGTTACAAAATTCGCTTCTGGGCAATTTTCTTCCAAGTCTTTTACTAGAAAATGAAGGTAATGTTGCTTTTTTCTAGATTTTCTAGATAGAATTGGTTTTCTCTCTTATTTATAATTAAACTTCATGAGTTGATCAAGTAATTAATTAATTAATTTGGCTTCGGCTGAACTTCTAAAAGTTTAAAAAAATAGATTAACATCTTTGATAATCTTGGGTGTTTCTCATAGATAAAAAACAACTATTCTTCCTTTACCATTCATTCTTTGTGTCTGCAGTGAAATTAATGAAATACGATTCATATTAAATGCAATATTTTAAAAGCCTCTAATGAATTTTCTGAATTTTAAAGTAATTACATTTGTAATTATCCTGATTTAAACTAGAAAGTTCACATTTATTAATTAGGGATTAATGAGAGAAACTTTTATCATAATATTTGCCTTAAAGTAATGTATAATGAAAGTAATAAAATATTTTTAATGCAATGGAATAAAATTTCATTAATTTATACTCAGAAGTGGAATTTCTTTCGTAGTATTAGAAGCTCTAAGAGTATCCTTACTCATATAAAATGCTCATTTCACGGATATAAATTTAAATACAAAAAAGCTTTCTCCGTTATTTAGAAATTTAGCAATCTTACGAGCGTAATGATTTCATAAAGGACGATTGGCATCGACAAAAGTAAATAGTTTGTTAAAATAAATATAGGTGTTTAATTAGAAAAGCAAATAAACACTTTTGACTCCCATGGCTTTTTCAAGAATATCATGATGATATCAAATGTTAACACAGCAAAAGTAGCAATAATCGAGGCAATTTCCATTAAAAACTCCGATAACAGATTGATTAATTTTTACTCACGTATTGTCTTCTAGTAGATAATATGTTACTAAATGTTCTCTAACTCGTTTTTCATGCAGCAAATTTAGATATCCATTGTTTATAGAAATTAATTGAAATTGTAAAATTTTAATCATTATTAATTGCCAGTTTATCGTTATTTCCTTAAACTAGGATACATCATATAAATAAATACACACACTGGATAATGAATTAGAAGCCTTTGAGATTCTCATTTGAATACGTGCTAGGGATGAAGTATGCAATTTTTTTTATAACATGGTTTAAACGTCTTTAGAATGTTAGTATAAGTAAGGCGTAAGATTGCTTCTCAAGAAGAATAAATAAAATGGGGAAAACGACATATCGTTTACCATTTAAAAAAGGGTCTATTGTTGGTTCCCGTTTAGCTAGGGCCTCGATTTTGAAGACAACAAATCACACTGGGTTCTCAAAAGCAGCCATAATGAAAGGTTTTCAAAAGTTGTAATCAGAACCCACAATCCTTCTCTAGAAGAAGTAACTGCGGTTTGAGCACAGTTTTCCGAAACAGTGAACGGCGTCTTCTCTGACGAGTTGTAAGGCAAAAAATGGACTTTGCTGGGTTTCAACTGACACATATTGTCAACCAAGACTTTTCCCAACAGATTTCAGTTCGAATCGTGAGCAGAGAATTGCAGAGAATAGGAGTGCATAGTCGAGTGCCTAGGAGAAAAACCATTCATTTCTGCCCGACATGCAAGAATTCGTTTGCAGTGATGTCAGAACAGAAGACACTTGACATCTGACGTTTGGAAATGGATAATGTGGTCAATTTAATCACGCTATGCCTTATTTTGCACTGATGGAAGATGTCGAATTTGGCAAGAACCCCATGAAGTCATGAATCCATCTTGCCTTACTTGCATTGTGCAAGTGTCTGATGGAAATATCATGATATGGGTCATGCCCACCTGGCATGGAAGTGGTGCCCAGGTGTTCCTCGAGGGTAAATAAACAATTATGAGATACCTAGATATACTAGCAGATCGAATGCACCCTGCAGTGTTGCATTTTTAATCTGATGGCGAAGGATACTTCATGGACTTTAATGAAACGATACATCGTGCCGAAAATTTTCAAAATTGGTTCGTTGAACATTAGTTTGATTTCCCACACCTTCCCTAACCACCGCGTAACCCGGACCTTAACAGTATAGAAAATGTGTGGGATATGGCGGAAAGACGCATCCGACAGCACTGTGCTCTTCCATCTAATTTACAAGATCTAAAAAGCTGCATAGCCAATGCACGGTAATCTCCGAATGTAAATGCATTTCAGGAGCAGGTAGACTCGATGAACGAATCAGCGCAATCCGTGCGAAAGTTGGTCCAATAAAATATTCAACTTTGGTTTCTAATTCATTGGCCAGTGTGAGCAAAAAATTAGTTCCAATATTAGGGCAAAATGCTTTCAAAGTTTTCTTTTAGATTTCAGGTAATTCGTAAAATTGTTAAACTAAAAAAGATGGGATATGCACAGTTATCAACTATTTTTACTTTGCTATAGAAGTAAAATTAATTTTTACTTTTATTCCCGCTTATTACTTTATTTTAATGTAAAATTAAATGACAGGAATGAGCGTATATTCTTACTGCAAAGTATTCAACATATTACACATTAAAATAAAATGCCGCGTTTAAAAAAATGGAACATAGCGAAATCCTCACTTTTAAATAAGGATACCATTTTATTGCCTCAAAGCAAAAATACCATTGATATTCATTAGCTTTAATTCAGTTGAAATTTTTCTTTGCAGAATAGTTCTAATAGAACTTAAAATGCAAGTTTTAAAAACACAGATAAAGTGTGCTTTCTTATGGAGAAATTAAATGCTTAATAACATTTTACCAAATGAAAGAATTTTGATGTAAAACTGTAAAAAATGTAAGCGATTACTTTATAATTACATCTCTAATCGATTACTAACTTGATTGATTCTAATCTATTTACTTTCTAATTGATAACTAATTTGATTGATTCTAATCTAATAACTTTCTAATTGATTACTAATTTGATTGATTCTAATATAATTTCTTTCAAATTGATTACAAATTTGATTGTTTCTAATTGATTACTAATTTATTGATTCAATTTAATTACATTCTAATTCATTACTAATTTAATTAATTAGTTCATTTAATTTGATTGTTCTAATCTAATTACTTTCTAATGAGTAAAATCGAAAAAATATTCTGCCTCATGTCCATGATGTAATGTAATCATATGTATACAAATCTTCAATGAACATTCCACTGGTGTTCTCACTAAATACCGATACTTATTTTGTGTCTGTGATATTGAGAAATCTCCAGAAATTACCAGACATAAAATTAAATGAAAACTGCTCATACAGGGAAGTAATTAAAAAGGAAAACTAACAAATCATGCTGAAATCCATACTTGAGATTTATGTAATTATGTCGAAAACGAACGCTTATTAACTGTAACCGCCATACTTATAGAAAAGAAATTCAAACTACGAAATAAATAACATTCATTCGTGTAATTACAGGAAGCAATAATAAACTAAATTCTAAATGCAATACTTAAGCTAATTTATTACGTGTATAATGATGATTATGATGATGATGATAATGATGATAATAAAGATTTCCATTTTCTCTATTTATGAGAGAACATTCAAATATTAATAGATAGAAAAAAAATAATGCTTAAACGCATTTGTCTTATTCTTTTAAGACAAATGTAATTTATCTTAAAAGAAGTACCGAATAAACTGCAATAAAAATATATATGCTATGAAAATTAATGCAAATCAGGTTACTATATTCAGTTTGATAAAAGTGCTCATGACTGCGCTTTAGGTGTTTTACAAAGAATATTCCATTCAAAAAATTTAATTTTCTCTTGTTTCCTTTAGGATCTGTAACAGCACGAAAATAGATCAAATATGCAATGATAGTTAAATGTTGCCTTTATCTAGGGAAAAGTACATGAATGTGATAAAATGGGACAAATTTCTGCGCATGTAAATCAAATAAAGTAATATGGAAACGTGTAGTTGTTTATAGATAAAAATATTACATCTGCAGGAAACGTAAATGCAGATAAGACCATAAAGGTTTGGATAAGAATTGCGTATTATTCCAGAAGGATTTATTTCCGCTTATTTTTATTCAGAAATCAGTGAAAATGGAAAGCAAAATAATGCAAATAACTAGATCAATATTGAAATGCTATAAAGCTGAAATGCTTTATAATATTTAATTTTTGCTAGATAAAGCACCAATGTAAAATACACGTACTAGAGTTTTAGAAAAACAATAGAGTTATCATTATTATTATTTAAATAAATGCAAAATTAAATCAGATTCATTTACTTAAAAAAATTAATTTTATCAAAGTATAACTGAAGGAACAAATAAAACTTGGTAATAAAATATAATCGCATTTCATTGTTAAAGCGACCTCGACGCTTAGTCTCAAATTTGGTAAAATAAATTCTCCCCTTCTGTAACGTAGAAACCTCAAATGTCACAACGGCGTATATGGTCGCCGCTTTAATAAGTAAGTATCAAAGTTTTATGTAATATTTAACGACCACTTGTCTTTCCATCGTCAAGAGCATTTGATATAAAGCCCAATGTTATAAAATTGTTATGCGAAAGTTAAAAAAAATTATGTTTACCACAATAAAACTAATTAAGAATTTTTTATCGATAAGACGTAAAACTACTCATAAAATCCGCTCCCCGTAAGTCAGAAGTTGACTGCATTGCCAAATATTTTCGGCTTCAGAATTATTTTTTTCACATTTCTAAAAAATCGAAGTGATGATTTAATATTTGGTATGATATAAATGAAAAGGTTTAGCTTGTTTTTTTTATTAGGGCAAATCACTCGAAGATAAAGATAAATCACTCGAAGATGAACTCGATCCTCTGCCTAAAGGGAGATGCGGCTTCGTGCAGAACTTAATAAGGAAACCAGTATTGTATACACACGTACGTATTTTTAAATTGGATTATTATCTTAAAGCGAGAGACTTATATATCTGTTTAATTTGACCGATGAAAAATATCTGATGTGCCCACCGCCTCAGATATGACTTTCTTCAATTCATTAATTGCAAACTCACCACATGACTTTCTTGAACGACCTAATAAATTACCCACTATTTGTTGTATTTCATTTAAACTAATTTCCTCCAATTTCATTCGACATACTCCTTCAATTAAATCATTTATCACTTCCCGACAAGGCAAACATACATAAAAGCACAAAACGGCTACATTAAAAATTTTAAAATACAGAAAAACATAAAACACGAAATCCAATTAAAACAAAAAAAAAATACAATTAAAATTAGAGTTCATATGAAAAAACAAACTATTCGGCCAGTGAACACGACAAAATTTTAGGCGTATAGTTCACTTTTATTCCACTGCGGAAAAGCACAGGAAATGTTATAGCAACTGACTTAATTCACTAATATTCTAATAGAAAAGTAAACAAGTGATGCCACTTAAACTTTTAAATTCTTGATAATTCTACAACTGTTGCATTCAGAATAATTAAAGGCATAAACACCTTAATAGAAATATAAGAACAATATAATGCAAACCCTTTTAACGCAAATAATAAACAGTTTACCAAGGTATAAGAATAAAAATACTTGAGCTCACAGAGCTGGGTAACTGAGTGGGTGCATATATATATTTGATGAGGCTGATTGCAATAAGAAGGAGAGTGCACGACTGCATGTTATGTTAATCCTATGTACAGAATTTCAGTGTTCTATGATTATTCATTTTTGAGTTATGAGAGATACATAGAGATATACGTGCGCACGTACATTGAGCAAAAAAAAAGTACAGTTCTATATCTCCCGTTCTACTGGGCCGATTGACGAAATTCAAATTGCGTTTTCCATGTCTCGAAAGCGGAACTTGAGATATATATTAGATTTATATATGGCTTTGTTCTAATGTAGGAATTTTGACACAAAATGGGATTTTTTCTGAAGTAACATACCAATTATTTTTCCATATTTTGATTCTACGCCTCAAAGTATGCCTAAATATTAAATTTTGTAAAATTTGGTGCCACATTTACGGACAAATTCAATAAGAAATTCAAGAATAATTGACTTGGCGAACTTCTTAATATGTGGCAAATATTTTCCTTCCTTTCCATTGTGGAGGGAAGAGAAAAAAACACACACACACACATCATTCATCACATTGTTCCTGCCTTTTTAACATTGTGGATGAGAGGAAAAAAAATGTGGCATCGTTCTACTTTCAAATAATTTTAACAAAGTGCGTAAACCGCATTTTCGTTATTATCACTTTCTACAAATATCCCAAATTTCAAAACCCGCCAATATATAAATTCCCGTATATCTTTGGAAATTTTGAATAAAAAGCTCTACATTTTTGCAGGTTTGTTTAGAAATACACCTATTTTAAGATGATTGTAAAACTTTTATACGTTATAATTCAATATGTTTTTCAAAACTTTATAAAAATTATTAAAAAATACAAATATTAAAAACAAATCATAAAAAATGGGTGAATTTTACTCGGAATGAACGTAAATATAAAACTATGTAAGAACGAATCAAATATGGTTCATGAAAAAAAAACGATATTACTAAATACATACCAAATTGAATTAGCATGACGAGCTAAAACTTTGAAAGCAAATTTTTGAAAAACTACGCTTGCGAATTTTACAAAACTTCGTAGTTTGCATAATTTGAGTCGTAGAATCGAAATATGGAAAAAAATTGGCATGTCATTTCAGAAAAAATCTGATTTTATTGCAAAATACATATATTTAAACAATTCTCTATATAAGTCTAGTACATATCCTAAGTCGCGCTTTCAAGATATGGAAAACGTAATTTGAATTTCGTCAATCAGCCCAGTAGAACGGGAGATATAGAACTGTACTTTTGTGTGTGTGTGTGTGTTTGCGTGTGTATGTGTAGTGTATATACAGACGTCAGATAGAAATCTGTTCTGAATTCATTTAAATCTATTTTGAAGTCCGTTTTGGAAAAACGAGTTAACTCTGCCCTTACGTACAGATGTGATACAAAATCTTTGTTCAAATGGATTCGAGAGCGGTCGAAATAGATATTATCTTTGAATCGGGATATCCGAAAATTTTCGCGATTACAATACTTCCTTTACTTCGCACAACATACTCTCTCTACATACACTCTAGAAATCAGCTTTTTTAAAAAAAGTAACAAGCAGTCTTAATTTCTGAGCTAATTGCAATAAAATATTTATTTTCTAAAAGAGGATTAATTTACACTATTTTACAAACTGAACGACATATGTTTAGTATTGTGTTAGAAATAGTTTTATTGGTTATGATAATAATGGTAATATTCATAAAAATTATTATGTGGATGTATTATATAACATATCAATTAAACATATTACAAGATGTAAGAATTACATATAATAATTAATATAATATAAATATATAAATTATTAAGCAATATATTTAGTGCTTTTAAATCATTCCGTTTCTTATCTAACTACATCTATAACTTGAACAATAAATTAGTTACATCATCCGCCATTAAATAACAACATCGATGAAGTGTTTAATCGGCAAGCCATATGGACACTAAATTAAATTCCTTATGCATATTTTACGCCAATACGTGGCTCTAAATCTGAATAAAAACTACGTAAAAGGATGTAGCATAATGTTGATTAAAATTTAAATGGCTTTACACTGGAAAATGTCAAAATTTACTTTCCAGTCATTTGTTATAAAAAATTTATTCGCGTTCTTTTAAAATATGTAAATATCCATATGGCATTTCAATATTTAGTTTGGATAAATTAGAAATGTTTCATTGGTCTACGTGAATGCAATATTGTACAAAACTAGATTAATCAATCATTCAAGAAAGTGTGTGAAATAAAAATTCCTCATTTTAATGAAGCTGATTTCATAAATTGCTGTTTCAATCAAAATAACAATGGCATATACACAGTCCAGTCACATTAATGTGACCACCACGTACTTTCCATGTCAGAGTTAAATAACCAATCACAGAAGGCAGGTGGCAGCACAGTGCAGTTGAGCGTATATAAAGGGTGTGTGAGGGCTTCGGAAAACATTTCAATCGTTGGCGTAATGCAGAAACGAAGCGATTTATCCGACTTCCAAAAGGGCATGATCATTGGCTTTCGGGCCAAGGGTGGAAGCATTTCCGAAACGGCTGAGTTTGTGAACTGTTCGCGTGCCGCCGTGGTAAAAGTGTACCGTGCATGGCAAAATGGGACTGTCCAAAATCAGCGACGTGGCAAATGTGGTGCACCACGGGCCATAGATGACAGAGGCGAACGACGGTTGCGGAGATGCGTTCGGGCAGATAGACGGGCTACCGTTGAGCAACTGACCACCAAAATGAACCAAGGGGCTACCAAAAGTGTCTCCCAAAGTACTATTCAGCGAACATTGCTGCGTCTGGGCCTCCGAAGCAGACGCCTGGTTCGTGCACCTATGCTGACTGCTGTTCATCGACGGCGAAGGCTAGAATTTGCACGCCAGTACAGCAGCTGGACGTCCACTGAGTGGCGACAGGTTGCGTTTTCGGATGAATCGCGTTTTATGCTCCATCGGACAGATGGACGTTGGCGTATAAGGCGTGAAACCTCTGAAAGGAACCACCCTGCAACCATTGCCGGAACGGTCCAAGCTGGAGGCGGGAGCATTATGGTCTGGGGAATGTTTTCCTGGCATTCTCTAGGTTCACTGATCATTGTGGAAGGCACAATGGATCAATACAAGTACGCATCTGTCCTTGCGGACCATGTTCACCCCTACATGCGCATTGTTTTTCCTCAGGATGATGGCATCTTCCAGCAGGACAATGCGAGGTGCCATACAACTGCCAGTGTACGTGCGTGGTTCGAAGAGCACCAGGATGAGTTTACCGTCCTCCCCTGGCCAGCAAACTCACCTGACTTAAACCCAATCGAGCATCTGTGTGACCATCTCGATCGAGTTGTTCGCGCCATGGATCCTCAACCGCGTAATCTAGCGCAACTGGCCACGGCATTAGAGTCGGCATGGCTCAACATCCCAGAGAACACCTTCAGGGACCTATGTGACTCTCTTCCTGCACGTCTCGCAGCAGTCCGCTCTGCGAAAGGTGGTTATTCTGGCTTTTGACAGATGGTCACATTAATGTGACTGGACTGTGTATTTCGTGATGTGGAAATAGGAATCAAAATATACAGAAATAAAAAATGTACAATCCATTCCAGTAATTAATGAATTGCTGAAATTGTGTTTTACTTGGCTATAAAAGTGGTAACACATTCTGTTAAAAAAATCCGTAATTTTCACTATGTCATTGCTTTGTCATTTTGTTGCCATTCTAAAAAAGGAATTTCTTTCAAACACGTTACAGATACACGTCACATATAATTAAAATATGAAAAGAAAGAAAGTGTAGAATGAAGTTGTTTTTATAGTGTTTATTAATACTGTTTAATCTAAAGTCTTCTTTTAAGAAAGAAAGTGTTTAATATATTTTGTTATACATTTACATATTTTCTTTAACCGTTTTTTAAACTTCATCCATAAAATGCTGACCAGCAAGTGAATTTCGGCTTGACATGTATATGAAAGCTTTCTTGTAAATGTACTACTATTTAGTTTTCATATCAAGAAAGATTATTAAAAAGGTCTATCAAAATATAAAAAAAAACTTTATTTCTACTAATGTAATATCATTACGTTCTGATTAAATTGTTGAGATTATTTTAATTTTCTAACAGTTAATTTTGGTTTTCAAACCCTTTCCTTTCAATTCTTGTTTTTCACCTACAACTCTTTGCCATTATGTGATTTCAGTCCCTAGTTTTATGTAAATGAAGTAGACCAGTATTTAATGGGAAGTTCACTCACTTCCCTAAAACAGCTGAGAAGTTCTCAGTACAGCGTGTTCTGCCTTTGGGTCCCCCAATGTAACCTTAGTCCATGCATAATAGCTATATAAAATAAAGAAACTTGCAGTCGAGGCGGTTTTAATTCCATTTTTATTTTCCAGTTGATTGATGTTCGTGGCCACATCACTCGACACTCTAGTCGTGCCTATTCAAGAACATTTTCATTTTGGAAAGTATTGCGATAGGAAGCGCGCACAGCGATATAGCGAACAAGCAGTGAAGAGAGAGCAACTGAAGTGCTTAGTTAGCCAATTTGGAAGCACACGAAGATAAAAGTTTTGGTTTGAGTTGAAAGGTTCAGTTTCCAATTATTACGTCATCAGCGCTGCGCAGGCCATGCAAAATTGGAATGAGCTAGAAATGACGCTGTTATGTATTACTTATTTCAGTTGTGATTTAAATTGTTTTAAATGTAATGATTTAACTTATTCTGCTTCAGACTTAAAGATTAATTTGTTTTTATTTTTGTAGTTGAACTTATGTTTCTTTGGCTTGTTGAAAAGTAATTGTAGTCATTTAATTTGTTCTCTTGACAGTTTTGGTTAACGCTGATTTTAAGTTGCTTGAGTAATTAATTTTTCTTCTTTTCTTTTGGTTGGTTAACTATTTAAATTTCGGTTTAGTTAATATTTTTTTCTTAACCTTGGTTGTTAATGTTAATTTCTTGATAAGTTGACCCTTAAGGTCAATCTTTTAAAGTTTTGTTTACACAAGTTGGTGTTTAAAGTTTTAATAAAGTTTTAATGTGCCCCTTTTTCTGCTAAATTTTGGGATCCATATTTTCTGACTATGGTGGTCGTTTTGGTGTTGTGGAGAACATAAAAAAATTTTTCATACTTGATTATTGCATTTTAACTGAAGTAATTTTTATTTCCTTACTATGGTGGTCGTGTTTGGTGTTGTAATAAACCCAAGAAAATTATCTATGTAATTATTATATTTTTATTGAAGTACTTATCAGCATTGAAGTTAATTTGTGTGTAAAATCAATAACTAATACCTATTCCTCTAAAACGTTTCCGTTGCCTTTCTAAATAATTTACGAGCTTGTTTTCGATTTCTTCACCCGCTAGACGGTAGTCTGTGAAGCATCTGTCATCATTGAAACGTTTTGCACCCTGCTGAAGAGGCTAACTCCAACACTACTAACCCTGCACCAAGGTCGAGAGCACGGGGTGTTTGCAGGACTTGCAGGGTTTTCCAATACAGGATTGGGACCCCTCGACGAGGCTAGAGGTGATTGACCTTGGTGTATCAGCGATTATTCGCCAATTTCTGGAGTTCATACTACATTGGCTTCACCTTCCTGTGGTTTTTTTCCCTGGGGTTGCCGGGCTGTTGGCGGTTTTCCTATCATCTAAAATCGCCAATTGAGCATTTTTGGCGAATGGAGTAAAAAGCCTGGGAGCTAGCGACGAGGCCAGCGAGACACGGAAGGAGACGGAGCGGAGAGGGAGAGACGTGGCAAACAACACGAAAGAAAAATACTATCTGAAGAGTAGCTGTCTGCGTTATCATAGAACCAACGATGTCGGAAAAAAAGGATGAGAGAAGGCTACTATGGAGGGCGACGCAAATGTCCCAGCCTATTTCTTAACTAATTACTTTCTTTTTTCTCTCCTTATAGAAAGCACGAAATGGCCATCACTGCATATTGTGTTGACGTCTACTGCCATGATTTCTGTAACAAGTAACCTTGACATTGTCAAATTCGGTATGAAAAATTTTGATTAATTCTGTTTCCCCTGCACAGCCACCAATGTAAATAATTGTATTTAGTCAGTTATATCTTAATAAATTCCATATTAAATTTTAACTTATCTTGTAATGTTTTCACTGATTAATTTAGAACACTGGACCCAATAGTATCTTAATTCCACAACGCAAAACCTTAATTATTCTGTTGGAGCTTATGTACCACTATTTACTGTTTATTTGAAACCAGTTTTACTGGAAATATTGTGTTTATCATGCATGTCACAAACTTTACATATTCATGTGATTTAGAATTGATTATCCAAATATTGACTTTCATTTGATATTGAACTTAAAACATAAACATAAACTCTTAAGTTTAAAAACTCCAACA
>KK117643.1:0-88710 GCA_000611955.2 Stegodyphus mimosarum
AAATTTAACTTAGGGTTTTATAAGTACTTTTGACTATGGAATTTTATTATTACATATATATACTCACTCTGTTACTCGGCTCCGTGAGTTCAGTCTTTTTTATGCTTATATTTTGGTGAAATGCGCATTTTTTGCTTTAAAAATGATTGAATTATGTTGTTCTTATCTTCCGATTAAGGTTTTATACCTTTAGTTAATTTGCATGCAATAGTTGTTGAACACAACAATTTAAAATTTGTTCAAGTGCGACTAAGCCTAATTTTATTGTTACCAAGGCAGCCATATTTGTTTATTTTTGTAACTTAAGAAAATAGTGAATTAAGTCTTTTTGAACCTTCAGTATCTTTTTGCCCATTGGTAACAAAAGGAAACTTTTAATTTTGTGCACCGAAAAATGTGCCTTCTTGCCCGCTGGCTTAATTGGTTGTTTTTGCGTACAAACTGTAATTTTAATTATAAAAATTGTTTTTTAATTGTTAAAGCTGTATTTGGTGTTTTACGTTTTTCTATATCTTTCAATTTTTAATGAAAATATTTTGAGTTTTTATGTATTTTTGCCTTGCCACGAAGTGAGAACTGAATTAATTGAATGGGAAATATATCTCTAATGAAATTCGAGGAAATAAGATTAAATGAAAGGCAGGAAAAAAATGCATAAATTTAGTATTCCGTACAAGTAAGTCATGTGGTGTGCATGTCAGCTTTTTTTTATCTTGTTTTTATCTGAGATATATGTTTGATCTTTTAGTTTTCGTAATCCATTTCATAAATTACCGTAACACGTAGAGACGTAATGCTTATAAGGTATAATTTGTTTAATACACGATTATGGAAATACGATTAAGACCGTTAAAATCAGAAACCTTTTAAAATTTTATTTAACTTAGATTCTGCCAGAAGATGAAACGTTATAATTAATGTAGCTTAAAAAGTACACGTGGTTCTAAATATGTTGTTATTTTCACCTGCGAAATTATGTGACTTATTTCCTGAAGCTGTTTTCGAAGGGAATTACTAACATACAACGTAGATTGTTTTGAAATTACAATACGCATTTCTAATGGGCTTACTCCATGTTGATTTATTTTTGTCATCTAAAAATACTTTATGGACACTAACAACAAATGAAATAAATTATTTCAAAATTACAGTGCACATGTCAGAAATGAACTTTCTATTTATTAATTTTGTTTACAGTTTATTAAACTGATAAAAGTAAAACAAGCAGCTATATTAATTTTCTCCTATTCTCCACGGAAACTTAGAAAAAGGCATTCTGGTATTTTCTGCTAAAGAAACGATACACTGACAATGAGAAATAATGCTAAGGGTTGGGTTATTCAATTATGGCAAAGCACACGAGGGCTATCTGCCTAAAGGGAGGGATGCCTTCGTGGAGGACTTTCTAAGGGAAACTGGCTCGTATACACGTTACACATGGGGAAAACCACGAAAACGCCCATGCAGCCAGCCCGTTCGCGGGATTCGAACCTCGGACCGAACTATCTTTACCGCTCGGCCGCTGGTGGACCAAATAATGCTAAGAGTATAAATTAAAGAACCGCTACAAACATCTTTGAACAAATTCTTAATAGGAAGACTTTTGTTTCCTTAATATAAATTTCTTGAAAAAGCGCTAATTTTGCAGGAATATTTTTTAGTGCAAAGAGGCGTTACTCAGAAGAGTTATTGGTTTC
Source organism: Stegodyphus mimosarum (assembly GCA_000611955.2). Classification (NCBI taxonomy): domain Eukaryota; kingdom Metazoa; phylum Arthropoda; class Arachnida; order Araneae; family Eresidae; genus Stegodyphus; species Stegodyphus mimosarum. The sequence goes on from KK117643.1 coordinate 1,698, forward strand.
GAAACAGCATTTTGTGTTGAATCACTAAAGTCTTGAATCCCTTTTCAAGCTGTTGCCACTAAATGTTATATTAAAAAAGAGAAATAATGAAGAATTTGCGTGAATGTATGTACGTTTCTCGCATTGTGAAAAAAAAATCTGAAAGGTTTCAGATTTTAAATTACGTCCAAAGGAGCGTTTTTTTACGTTTTGTGTGTTACCTTTATTAAATAACATGTACTTCGCACTTAAACCATAAAATTCAGTTCAACAGCAATATAGCAAAATAATTTAAAAATGAGTATCTTTTTAGAATTTCCTATACACAGTTCCGCAGATAAAAAGTTTTTTTTCCCTGTAGAATGTTGCTATTGCTCGCTTTTAAATTGTTTGAGTTTGTTCATCAAAAATTCATTAGTTTTACAAAATATGAACTAGATAATAAAACTAATTCTAAATTCGGGCTTCCAGATGCGCATATTCGGGTAGAAACATACGTCATTTAAAATTGGATGGCTCTAGGTGCCGTTGTTTTATCACATTTGGAGAAATATACATATATATATGCAGATTCTTCATTATTCAATTTCTTTAAATATAATACAGGGCTGCAATATTTTGTGGCAACAGTTTGAAATCAGATTTTTAATGTTTCCGACTCAAAATCGCAAAACGAAAACAATAGTCTTTCAGGGACAAAGCCCCTTTGGTCTTAACATCAAATTTTGCATACCTAGTTTTCCCTCCAAACACGCGCATCTGAAAGCCCGAATTTCGAATTGGTTTTATTATCTGTTTCATATTTTGAAAAACTTTAACGAATTTTTTGATTAAAAACCTCAACGATTTCATAGCGAGCAATGGCAGCGCTGCTCATTTTGTATCTCCAACATGCGAGAGCGTATGTCGGAAATTTTGAAGATATGCTGTTTTTAAATATTTTTAGTCCAAAAGCTCTCGAAACCTGTGTGTGTGTGTAAATGGAAAAAACTCCCCTTTAGGTGTTATATAAAATCTGAAAACTCTCAGATATTTTTTTTTTTCATATTTTTAATTCTTTTTAATTTATTTTCTTTAATATTTTCTTCCAAACATAAATTTTACATTTCTTGCGATAAAGTCACATCAGATTCTAGACTGGAAACTTTACTTCTTATGCATGTACTGAGTCTAGCATTAGGCGCTAGCCATAGAATTATCACTTGATAGCATAGCACAGATAACCCTGCATGTTTTTCAGAATAAAGCTGCCAATTTCTTTATTGTTTTGTCATCACAAAAGAATTTAATGAAAAACTACTGGCCGGATCTTGCAAAAAAGCCAACAAAACCTGATTGACATGTTCTAATTTAGAATCACTGATGTGAATTGAAGCGATGGAACTCAGAATAAAAAAGAAACTTAAATGATCATCATAAAACTTGTTTAGGTGGACATTAAACCAGTTAAAACGTCCATTTGGTGAAGCCTTAACCTACGGCTACTAATCTTCATTGATTTCAGCTTTTAATTCTTCTTTTCATATTATGCAAGACTCGCTCTAATAAAAGTCAGTATGCATTTTGAAACGCTTTTTGGATTAAATATGTGCGAACTAAAATATTAATGGCTTTAAATAATGGACAGACTGGATTAACTATTGCAACCAGATTGTGTAAGATTTTGATGTACTAATAAAAATAATAAAAAAAGGCTTAAAGCTTTCAGACTTTATATTACGCCCAAAGGGGATTTTTTCTAACTTTTTGGTGTTACCTTTACTTACTAAATATCATGTTCTTCGAACTTAAACCTTATAAAATTCAATTCAGCAGCAGTATCATAAAATATTTAAAAACAGCATATCTTTACAATTTCCGATAGACAGTCTGACGCGCTGGAGATAAAAGTGCTTTTTTGTTTCGTACAGTATTGCCATTGCTGACTTTGAAACCGTTGAGTTTGTTAATAAAACATTCATTCAAGTTTTGGTGCCCATGTTTAGGTGGAGGATTACGATATTAAGAATTTTATGGTTCTAGGTACCGTTGCTTTTTCACAAAGCGAGAAACATACGTACATCCATACAGATTCTTCATTATTTAATTTCTTTAAATACAGGGTGTTTATAAAGTCCCGGACCCATTTCGATGCTTAATAACTCATAAAATAATAAAGATAGATTAAAATTAATAACAAAAATGGTTAGATAGACTCAAAAAGTTTCATGATCCTTGTCAATGAACTTCTACGTGCGCCCCCTTCGTCGCACGGAGAATATCAAGTCGATATTCAATTTCACGCCAGGTACCGGCAAGCATGTCGGCATCCACAGAGGCTATTGCGGTTGTAATTCTGGCTTTTAGGTCATCCATGTTCGACACTCTCCTCCAGTAAACCGTTTTCCTTTACAAATCCCCAAAGGAAAAAGTCCAGCGGCGTTATATCAGGTGATCTGGGTGGCCAAGGAATTGGACCTCCTCGCCGAATCCATCTTCGTGTAAAATGGTCATTCTAAGAACTACGAACGATGGTACCCCAATGAGGTGGTGCACCATCTTGTTGCAAAAAGACATGTGGCTGAAGCTCTTCGAGTTGTGGAAATACGAAGTTTTCCAACATGTCTAAGTATACGACTGATGAGACCGTCTTTTCTGTAAAAAGAAAGGCCCAATGACTCGGTCGTGCATTAGTCCACACCACACATTAACCTTTGCGGATTTAACCTTTCTGCCTCACGGTATTCATTGGGGTTTTCAGATCCCCATCTGCGCACATTATGGCGATTAATAGTTGCCGAAAACAAAAGAGAGAAAAATGCAATTAATAAGCAGACGATATTTAGAAAAGTACAGATATTTAGACTGGAAAATGAAATTATCTGAAATTAACCACACGCGCAGACGATATTTACAAAAGTAAAGATATTCAAACCTGAAAAGGAAAATATATAAGTTATTCCATCAATAAATGCCATAAGTTTGTTTATAGCTTCATTATTTTAGGAGTTATTAAACATCAAAAGGGATCCGGGACTTTATAAACACCCTGTATAATACAGGGCGATAATATTTGGTGGCAAAAAGATACGCCGTTTATAGTGAACCGACGCAAAATGCCATTTCGAGACTAATAGCTCTCCTGGGTTAGCGTTCCTTAGTCTAATAATTTTGATATACTAATAAATAGAGAGCGTCTCTTTTTTTCATTGGAGTATTTAGGATTGTATACCAATTTGCTGTAAATGTGGATTTATTTTCTTAAAATATCATTTCTGTTATGAATGCCATTAGTAAAATTAACTAGGCAATACATTAGAATCGAAAACGTTTTTCCGCTGCCTGTCAAAGTCATCCAAAATATGGATGTTAAGGTAACGTTTCAGTTCAGTGGTATTTTCATTTTAAAACTGCCTTTTTTGGTGAGTAATAAGATAATTTTGTTGAGAAAATAACTGCAATTCACTTTAAACAATCAAAATTATGTTTCAAATTATTATAAAAACAAATATAACCGAATGAGCGTTATTTTTCTCTTCGATATCAGTTGCTGTGATGTTAAAATTGTGACGTGAATTTCGCTTATAGTTAGACTTAAGATAGTTCGTCTTAAGACGAATATAAGGATGGTAATTTTCGCTAATTAAGCTTCTCCTAATCTTATTAAAAATAAATTCCACGTGTTAAAATATTTGCTCGCTCTTTTAAGTTGAACCGAATGCGGACAAAATGGCAAACAACTATTTTAAAATTAGGAGTGGCGGATCGGCGTTGCCGTTCTTATCGCTTTGTGCTTGAAATTATGTCACAGTTTTTTATTTTTAAAAATAAAGGTGTATACTCGTTATTGCAACTTTGTTATCAAACAAAAATTTTATTATTTTATTATTACTATTCATTTTCGATTTATTAGCCCAAAGGGACGTTAGCCCAGAAGGGCTATTTGTCACCAAGTGACATTTTGCGTTGAATCACTTTTCAAATGGCTGCCACCAAATATTATCGCTCTATATTATATTTAAAGAAAATAAATAATGAAGAATCTATATGAATGTTAGTATGTTTTTCACTTTATGAAAAAAACGTGGACCTAAAGCCATCGAATTTTGAATAACATAGTCCTTCACTCGAACATGAGCACCTGGAAGAGGGAATTTTGGATTTTGAATTTTTTTATTGTCTGTTTCATATTTTGTAAATCTTTAACTGAAGTTTTATTAACAAACTCCATGATTTCAAAGTGAGCAGTGAAAACACTGTACAAAAAAAAAAAAAAAAAACTTTTGCGTTCGAGACTGTTAGTCGCAAATTCTAAAAATATGCTGCTTTTAAATGTTTTGCGATTCTGCTGTTGAATAGAATTTTATATAATCTAAGCGCCAAAAACGTGCATCTGAGAATACTAGAAAAAATCTGATGTGTATACACATGGACTTCCTTATGCAGAATATTTAATTATACGCATTTTGCATTTCATTTAAACTTATTGGGTTGAATTAAATCTACTTCATCGATGGCGCATAAACCACAACAGAATAAATGCATTCTTTAAAATTCACTCTATTTGTTTACCACAGCGACAATCTGGCGCGAGCTTCAGTTAACAGCGTTACATCTCATTCATTTCATAACTCATCAGAATGCACAAAAATTATGGATATCATCTGGAGAATTACCTAAGCGTTACCACATGTTCTATTCAAATATTATAATAAATCTAAAACGATGCGTAAAAGAAATTAAACAGACAAACAAAAAAAAGGAAAGTAACAGCTTTTCACAGACGATTTAGTATTTCTCACTCAATTAACTCAGTTCTCACTTCGTCACAAGGCAAGAATACATAAAAACTCAAAATATCTGTATTAAAAATTACGAAGTAAATCTTAACCACATATTTTCTCGAATAAATTCTAGAATGGATTAATCATGATTTAATTCGCAATAATAAAAGAAGGCGTTATCTTTGTTGTTGCGAAGCTTAGTTTCTCTAGATTGACAACAAATCCAATATTCTCCGAAGTTTCAAATATAAACAAATATGTCCGCCATCAGAAAAATAATTAGGCTTAGCCTCACTTAAACAATTTTTACATTGTTGATAATTCTACAAATCTTGCAAGCAGATTTAATAAAGACATAAAAACCTTAACGGAAAGATAAGAACAACATAATTCAATTATTTTTAAAGCAATAAATGCACAATTTACCAGCACATAAGAATAAAAACTGAGCTCACTGAGCCGCGTAACAGAGTGGATGTATATACATAAATTTATATACTTTTGGTGCGGTCGATTGCATCCAAAATAGGAGGTGCACATCTACATGTTATAGCAGTCAAAATTTTAACGTTCTGAGGCTACTCGGTTTTGAGTTATGCGAGATACGTACATACTTACGTACGTAAGCACAGAGGACGTAAGACGCCACGAATCTTTATCTGTTTGTAAGTACGAATGTCAATCAAAAACATCGTTAAATTGCGTTCGATAGCGGTCAAAATAGATATTTTCGGTGAAATATGATACCCAAAATTTTTCGCGATTACAATACTTCCTTTTTACTTCGTACAAGGAAGTAAAAATGGGCTGTTTGGTTTGTACATTGTAGTAAAATTTTTCATTCTGAACATTGCCATAGAACCGCATATGACATAAGTATTCTCATTACAGTTTTATTCATTTCGACGTACAACCACCAATCCTCTTCAGAAATATATTCATTACCATTTTTTTCTTCCTTTAAATGCATTTAGCAGAAAGCAAATTTGTGCAATGACAAGTCGTGCTAGTTCGTAGCTTTTAGCTTATTATTGAAGAATTTAATTAATTAAATAGTAGAAAGGATTACCTTTTCCCTAAATTGCTTTTCTCGAGAAACCGATTTCAAAAGCGACAAGCTCTCATCTGTTGCAGCAACAACCAAATTTTAAGTCTCTAGTCGTGTACAGTGCCAGTTATGGGCGACCTAGTCAACCACTAGTAAGTTGATTTAAGTTTTAAGCGAGGTAAGTTCTTCCCAAGAGCTAAGATATCGGGGTGAAATCACAGGCGTAAAAAACAAAATTCTGTAGTATATCATTAAACATGTTGTTCAGAATGGCGAATTTTGTACACGCTTATAAGAAATGATAAGAGTATAACTATAAGGTATTTTTCCCGCCTTCTTCGCATGCCTTCGTTGTGTAGTGGTCAGCATGTTCGACGCGTAACCAAGAGGTCCGTGGTTCGATTCCCGGCGAAGGCGTTGCTCATTTTTCATGTCCTCCTGCTTCAAAAAATACCTAATGTCTCTATAAGTAAATCCCACTTCCTAGAAAAATGTGGAAATATTTTTGACTCACTATAAGGAAGTGGACATAAAAGCGAGGTGTGGTTAAGATTAGAATTTAATAAAAATGTTAAATGCTGAACCTATATTAGTGCCAGCGAGTGTTCGATGATGAATATTCTGGCGAAGCTTCGGGAAATTCGGAAAAGCGATTTAAAGAACGACATTTGCTCGGTATCAAACATTTTCTTCGCTGAAGCAACAATGAGAGCAGCTCAAGCATGGGAGACTTAGGCTGTTTATTTCTCAAGATCCTGAAAATAATACTAAAGCTTATTAGTAGAAAATTTCAGAAATCTGCAGCTTGCATTAAAGCTTTTACTGTCGGAGGAATTAGCAGACATCAACTGGTATTAATGCTGAAGGGATTACCACAGAATTGGGCAAACTACAGAAGAGTCGCCACCAATACCAAAAGAATTGGTTTTCTTATTTTCACTTGCAGCCTTTACAAAATACGTATTCTCACGTAAGGGTCACCTCGCCAGTTTTTTAAAACAATTTTGGTAAATCAAGAAAAATATAGTTATATTTCTACCTATAAAAAATTATATTTATCAAATACTTCAGTGCGAAGACCACTAACATTGCCCACAGAATTTTACAATCGTATCCTATAATCAATAAATCTTTTAAAGAATGCATATTTATTAACCTATTCTTAACTAAGTCACGTAATCCCCATTAGTCAAATATCAATTAAACTCATGTTGAACAAATACTTGTGATATTTGGTTGAATTGCCAGTGTCAGAATTTCTTATAATCAGTAAAGGCCTTGAAGTAAAATAGCCTTGCTTAATAAGATCACCTATTTGGCATGGATTTTAATTAAGCAAACAATCATTTGAACTATGCAAGGAATTCTTTATTCTCCTATAAGCAAGCTAGTTAGAGAATTTACTAGTATGCTAAGGTATGTACAAAATGTAACATAATTAAACATCATTATCAGTTCCAGTAATACAATGTACGTCCAGAAAGTAAGTTCCGTTTGGTAATAAAAGTAAATTGTGTACAGCTACAGAAAAGTTATTTATTGCACAAAATTCAACAACTCTTAAACTACTTTTCCACATAACTGCCGAAATATTGCAGGCATTTGTCATAGCGTGGCACAAGTTTTTGTATACCTTCTTCATAGAAATTTGCCGCCTGTGTCTTCAACCAGTTGGAAACAGTTTCTTTCAGCTCGTCGTCATTGTTAAAGTGTTGACCGCCAAGGAAAGACTTAAGATGTAAGAACAGATGAAAGTCGCTAGGAGCGAGGTCAGGGCTGTACGGAGGATGGTCAAACACGTCCCAGCCAAATCCCTGTAGGAGGTTTTTCGTCACATTTGCAGTGTGTGGTCGTGCGTTGTCGTGAAGAAAAACAACACCTTTTGACAGCAATCCTCGGCGCTTATTCTGAATTGCACGGCGCAATTTCCGAAGTGTCTCGCAATAAGCATCTGCTCTGATTGTTTGACCACGCGGTAAGAAATTAATGAGTAAGATGCCTTTCCAGTCCCAGAACACTGTGCACATCATTTTTCGAGGTGTCAAGATTTGCTTCGGCTTAACCTTTGCTGGGGATGAAGTGTGCCTCCATTCCATTGATTGCCGCTTACTTTCAGGGGTGTCGTAAGAAACCCAAGTTTCATCTCCTGTGACTATCTGTGTCAGAAATTCTTCACCGCTTTCAGCATAACGGGTCAAAAACTGAAGTGCACTACCCATCCGTTTTGTTTTGTGTTGCTCAGTAAGAATCTTTGGTACCCAACGTGAGCAAAGTTTACGAAATTTCAGTTTTTCGGTAACAATTTCATGCATTAGTGATCGTGAAATTTGGGGAAATTCCATAGCGAGAGCACTAATTGTAAACCTTCGGTTTTCATGGATCTTGTCATCAATCGCGTGAACCAGTTCTTCTGTAACCAAAGATGGACGCCCACTTCGTTCTTCATCGTGCGCATCACTACGTCCGTCATTGAACTTTCGGACCCATCTTCTCACCATTGAATCACTCATCGCTTTTGGTCCGTAAACATCGCAAATTTGCCGATAAATTTCACTAGGTTTCACTTTCCTCGCATTCAGAAAACGAATCACAGATCTGATTTCACAAGCGGCGGGATTTTCAATCAACACCGACATTGTAAACAAGCACAACAAAGCGTACGTGACTGACAGCGATCTCCAAATGGCGCGCGTTTCTTCTCCTTGATACAGAGCGTCTACTGCGCATGTGCGGAACTGCGATCGCAGAGCTGCAGCGGAGATAAATTGAAACGGAACTTACTTTCTGGACGTGCCTCGTATAATCATTGATGATTTAATTGCATCTACTTTTATGTTAAAATATTTAGCATTCTTTCTGCTTCAATCTATGCAGATGTAGAATATTACATATGAATGATCTAATTTGCAGTCAGTAAGCTTTTTAAATTTGTCGTTATCTTCAGCGTAAAATAGTGATACATTTCATAATGTTTCCAGCATGCCTTATAAATGTACACGTTAGTTAATGGTACGGCTTTTGTTCATTTTTATAACTGATTCCTGTCCAATGCTGGAAAATTGTATTAAAGATCATAGATAAGAACTTAACAAATATTAATTTAGAACTCAAATAACAAAAATCAACGTTATGTTTCCAAAATTTTAACGAAAAAAAGTTGCACGTATTTTACAGAAATTTAACTTTCGAATCGTTTATTCTCCCATCAATTAAATTCCGCGTTCCATACTCAAGGACACCATTCCGGATATGAATTCCTGGGGTATTTACAGGCTTCCTTCCTAGTATGGTTTAATTTACATTGTCCAAACTAAGAGAGCCTTAAAATTTCGCGTTAATGAACATGAGGTATATGTTAGAAAAAAGGAAACACAGAAGTCTTCTGTTGCACAACATTGTTGGTCCGAAAATCACACTTTCGATTTCTCGGCTGCCAAAATTATTCGAAAAACATCTTCTATTGGTGAACTTGAATATCTAGAGGCATTTCACATTAAAAAAATCTTTCTGTTCTAGTTAACGACCCTAATTCCAACCCATCTTTGCCTTCAGCATTTAAAGAAATTATGTTTTAGTTCTGGTTTCATCAACAGATTGCGCCAGTAGCTTGTCTCCTGTCCAGGCTTTCTTATCTTATCTTATCTAACCATTATATCTTATCTCGTTCATTTGCGCTTTTGCAGCTGAGGATGGTGGTTCGGCAAAACCATCGTAACTAGTCCTGTGAAAATTTGAAAATATAACCCTGATTTTTGTTGTTTGGCTTCTAAATTAATATTTTCAGTGTTCTTATCCACAATTGCAAATTTTTCCTGAAGGTTGAAATCTTTCCTACAAGTTGCAAGATGTCCATACATTGCTATGTAGGGACCGATTCAAGACATGTAGTTAGTCAAATATGTTGTACTAATATGCAAGTTTCAAAATGTCTGGTTCGGCAAAATATTTAACAATTGTGTCATCTTCCTCTTGCAGAAAAATGTGAATTTTTTTATCTCAAACGATCGAAAGAATAAAAGGTATCTAAAGAATAAAAAGTCTGTCCCGAAAATAAGGCGTCCATTTTTTTAAGAAAATAATTGAACCGATTTTCACAATTACTAATATTCTTCGAAATACATTATCACTTATACCCCAAATTTCAAAGAGCGCCGAAATGTAAATTCACGTTTATTTTAGGAAATTTCGAATAAGAAATTCAAATATTTTGCGGGTATGTTTAGAAATACATCTACTTTAAGATGATGGGAAAAATTTCATAGGTTATAATTCAAAATTATTTTCGAAAAATGTATAAAAATTATTTAAAAATACAAATTTTAGAAATAAATCATAAAACATTACCGAATTTTACTTGGAATGAACCTAAATTTCGAATATGAAACGAAGAATCAAATAAATTTAATAAAAAAGAGATATTAATAGCTATATACCAAATTCAATTAACACTAAGAAGCCAAAATTTTGAGAGAGAATTTTTAAAAAATTACTCTTGCGATTTATACGAACTTGGCAATTTGGCATAATTTGAGTCGTAGAACCGAAATATGAAAAAAAAAACATTGGCATATCATTTTAGAAAAAGTCTGATTTTGTATCAAAATACCTATATTAGAACAATGCTATATATAAATCTAATACATATCCTAAGTCGCACATGAAAAAGTCGCACATGAGACATGAAAAGCGCAAGTTGAATTTCGTCAATCAGCCGAGTAGAACAGGAGATATAAAACTGTCTCCCCCTTTGTTTTGCGCAGAAATCTATTTTTTTAATGCTCATTCTTTATTTTGAAATCTATCATTTTTATACCCGGCGTTTAACATGCAGCCGTAAATTTCGATCTTATTTTTTGTACTCAAAGTACGCGCTCTACACCGGAATATACAGTATTTAATTATTTTCAGCTTTAAAAATTCAAAAGTGTTGTTACGTAACTCAATCTTACGCTTTGTGAACTTTAATTTTATTGAAGTTTTCAAAACAGAAGCTATATGCAGCAATTAAACAAAAGTTGTAAAAAATATGTTACATAATTTAATCTGTTGCTTTGTTTATGAGCTTCTGTTTCCTGAAATTCATAAGAAATGGATTCATTAATATGTTTAAACATTAACCTACGTGCATTTTTGTTTACCCATTTCAGTTGAGAATTTCTCAGTAGATATTCAAAATCGGCAACTACATTATTCTGTGTTTCCCCTTTAAGTAAACATTTCGGACATCCGCTGTTTTAAGGCGATTGACAATACATTACTTTGTGTGCTAAACTGGCCTTTTCTCCAAAATAATATTCTTGCTAACAACAATAGAAGACATAATTCATTCCTACCTCGCTTCTTTTCTGCCATACCCGTACACTTGAGTTTCCTCGCAGGTGCATGAGCATGTATGGCCATGAATCGCAAATTTTATTCCTCTTGATTCTAGAAAAGAATAAGTTATAAAGTCGGTAACGCTTTATTTTCGTTAGGTCTTGCTTACTCCTCGTAAAACATTAAGAAGTTAAATAAATAATCCGGTTATGTAGAAGATATGTTACTGTTGACCTTAGTATTATGTGTTTCTTAATAGAGTTGCAAGAACTTTTTCCTTTGACTTCGAAACAGCGTGTCAGATTATAAATTATCAGGAAGAGAAACGGTTTCCTTAATGCTTAAATCACCGTTAAATTCAGTGTCGTAGGTGTTCACGATTGTTTATGTTTCCGTTTACAAAAATAATTAAGATTTTGCTCAGATGATATATATTAGTATCAATTGAATAGCCTCACAGAGTCTTGTATGCCTAGGAAGTATACACTAACGAGCTCTAAAAAGACTGTAGAGGAATTATCATCATATGTCTTATGATACAAACCAAAGTCAGAAGAAGGGTGTATAAAATCTTTTTATTCAAACACCAAGATCTTCAAAGACGACCTCGCTTGGGCTTAAGCCAACATTTCTGGCTTAACTGAAATAAGTAAGTAACATCGAACCTCGCAGGATAAAGAAACGAACAGAAAGGCTCTGGTTTGTAAAAAACCGGAGAGACAAGCTTAATGGCTAGAAGCTCTCAAAGCCACAGAATCAAGTCACTATTTAGTCACGGTAACAACGTCGGCTCAAATACGCAAAACGCGCTCCAAAATCAGCTAGCGAATCTTGGCTTAAATAGCCTTTCTTCTTTCATCAATCTGAATAAACGCTCGCTATCTCATTTACATTCTGGCTTGAAAAGCGTGGGTGAAAAGTAGAGCGACAGAAAAATACTTTAACTCAAAATTAAAATATTAGTCAAAAATAAGTAGATAAATCTTCACATCCAAATAATTCCGAAACAAGTACCATTTGCAAACGGTTATATCTCTTTTCAAATCGTTGCCATCAAATATTATAAGCCTGTATTATGTTTAAAGAAACTAAATAATGAAAAATCTACCTGACTGTATGTATTTTTCTTTCATTGTGGAAAAACAACGGTACCTAGAGTCATGAAATTTTGAATAGCGTAGTCCTCCACACGAACACGGGTACCTGGAAGCCCGAATATGTAATTTCGAATTGTTTTTTTTTTGTCTATTTCATACTTTGTAAAACTTTAATGAATTTTTTGATTAAAAAACTCAACAATTTTAAAGCGAACAGTGGCAACACTGTAGGCGAATAAAACATTTTTATCTCCAGCGCGTGGGACTATCTATCGGATATTCTAAAGATGTGCTGTTTTTAAAAATTTTAGCCCAAATTAGCGTTGGCGCAAATGCTGTTGAAACATGTATATGTCTGTAAACAAACAAAAAAAAACTCCTGTTTGTGTGTAATATAAAATTTTGAAAGCATTCAGATTTTATTTTTGATACCTATTTTATTATTATTACTATTATTTTATGCAAGGTGTACATATCATAACAGACGTTCTTATTGCACCGGACATGTCTATATCTTTTTGAGTGTAAACAGAACAATAGGTGGAACTAGCTGTTTCCATTTATCTGGCAATATTCTGTCTTCTAATAGCAATCAATAATTTATAATTGTGCATACACATTTGACATGAGTTCATTTAGTCTTTTTTTTACCAATATCTAAACTAGTTGCTTTTCAATCTGTGTATTTGTCTAATAGCTTAAAAACGTGAGATTACTGCTTAGGGTAGGATGGTTATTTATGAGGTACATTAACACGATAGATAAATTTGTGCTCTTATTATGATTAGAAACAATGTAAGTAGCTTTCACATATTCTATAAATTAGGCAACGCATAATTAAGTAAATAGCAGTACAGTAATTACTAAGTGAGATTATTAAGTAAATAATAATTGGTTTGGTTTTTAAGACCTCAAAGATGAAAACTGACAACTTAACTTATAAATGACTTTTGAGATGCTAATACATTTTCAGTAATCTTTTATTAGTACAGAAATATCTTTTTATGCTAATCTCTTATTAGTACAGAAGTATCTTTTTATGCTAATCTCTTATTAGTACAGAAATATCTTTTTATGCTAATCTCTTATTAGTACAGAAGTATCTTTTTGTGCTAATCTCTTATTAGTACAGAAATATCTTTTTATGCTAATCTCTTATTAGTACAGAAGTATCTTTTTATGCTAATCTCTTATTAGTACAGAAGTATCTTTTTGTGCTAATCTCTTATTAGTACAGAAATATCTTTTTATGCTAATCTCTTATTAGTACAGAAGTATCTTTTGTATGAACTAAGCCATATTTTTTATAAATTTTTCCTGTAAACAAAATGGAAAATAATATTGCCCCTTAAAAAAATGGCGTCGTACATTCCAACGAAAAGCCAAAGATGTTTTCGCAGCTCACTGCGTTTTCCAATGAAGTTTTAATAGAAAATAGTACGGTTTCTCGTTTTAAAGAATCGTTTGATCATATATATCCATATATCTCTCGATACTCATAATAAATATATTACATTAAAAAGAAGATTAAAAATCCGAAAGTTTTTATTTTATATAACGCCCAAATGAGTGTTTTTTTTTTTTCATTTACACACACATACAGGTTTCGAGAGCATTTGGACTGAAAGTATTCAAAAACAGCATATATTTACAATTTTCGATTGACAGTCTTGCTCGCTATCGATAAAAATATTTTATTAAATACAGTGTTGCCACTGTTCACTTTGAAATCCTTGAATTTTTTAATTAAAGATTCGTTAAAGGTATACAAAATATGAAATAGATAATAAAATAAATCCGAAATTCTAAATTCGGTCTTCCAGGTTCTCATGTTCGAGTGGAGGACTACGTTATTCAAATTTGATGGATCTAAGTACCTTTGCATTTTCGCAATGCGAGAAACATATATATGTTACGGTGAAACACCGAAATCTGGTGAATGTGACCACCAGTGAATGTCAACATTCACATAGTCGCTTGGTGTATGTCCGAAATATTTTCCAAATACTCTTATTTCTGATTTACACCAGTGAATGTCGACATTCACCGTGTACTAATGGTGAATGTTGAATATATGAGAATATTATATTTTCTTCTCCGTAATTCAGTCGCGAAAAAACACACAAGTACTTAAAACACACAATACATTCAAAATGAGAAAGGAAAATAATAGAAGTTAAAAAACTTACAAGTACGTAGTAATGAGAAAATAAAATAATAGTAATAAAAAACTTACTAAATTATGTGATACAAATCTGATTAATTGCAACAACTTAAACTATTATGAGACTTTCACCGACGTATTTGGTGAATGTTGACATTCTCCGGTGAAAGTCGACATTCTCCAATTTCGGTCTTTCACAGTAACATATACACTCAAGCAAATTCTTCATTATTTAATTTCTTTAAATATAATACAGGGTGACAATATTTGATGGCATCAGTTGAAAAATGATTCAATGCTCTTAGTGATTCGATGCAAAATGCCTTTTGCCGAATAATAGCCCCGTCTTTAAATTATTTTGTACTCGGTTTCTTCTTATTAGGGGTATGTGTAGAAATAAATTATGTGTAAAACACGCATATAAATTTATTTATCATTTTATTTACATAAACAAACAGTAGATTATATTTTAAGCATTCATTTATTTCCTTAGCCAAAGCATCCGTTAGTCAACTGGAGGAAATAAAATATTGGCAGCCATTTCAAATTTATTCAAAATCTTTCAGTAAAATTATACAGCAGCATAGGGTTTTTCATTTCGTTATATAAGTAATATTAAAGAATATGTCATTTTTACAGTTATAAATATCTAGAAAAGCAAATATTGTTTCCAAACATACATGAATTACGAAGAAAACCGGCTTACATTTTGTAATTTGGCATATTTCTCAAGTTTTCGCTAGCTGTTGCCATCCTCGACCTTGAATTTATTTTTGAGCTCCGTCTAGCGAATAGCCAAGAGTTGTTTTTACAGCTCATTGCGTTTCCCGAGGAAAAATTAAAAAATCCCTTTTCCGTCTTTACATTATTTTGTGCGCAGTTTCGTGTTAATAGGGGTATGTGAGTTTCCTGCTAAAAAATTACGCGTAAAAGCGCGCATATCATCTCATTTATGTAAATATTATCAAAGTATTAGCTTTACTCTAATTCATTCCTTACATTAATTTATGTGAACTTTCCAATCTCGTTATCTAAAGTTGGTTTCACTTTATACTTTGAATAACTTATTTCTAAACAGCGCTTTTCGAGGTCATGCATATATTTAAATATATCCTTCTTCTGGTTTAATATGTATGCAGGTAAAAAATTCAAAATATTTAAACGATTTCTGTCTTGAATGAATTTTGATGTACAATTATTTAAAAACCCAGTTGTTCACATTATTTAAAAGTAAGCCGATTTTTAACAGCTTAATTTTTTTAAACACGGGTATTTTTTAGGAGTGGTAGTTACTGAAAAATGCTTTAATGTTTATGTTACAATGTTCTGGCACTGCTGTTTTAAAAGAATGTTCTAATATTAACCATATAAATTTTAATTTATTAGCCCAGAGGGGCGATTTGCTCAGGAGGGCTATTAATTTCGTTTTGGTATTTTGCGTTGGTTCTCTATAAACGGCGATCCACTTTTCAAATTGTTGCCACCAGATATTACAGCCCTGCATTATATTTAAAAAAATTAAATATTTTTAAATAACGCAATCCTCCACTCGAATATGGGCATCTGGAAGCCCATCTTTGGAATTTGGAGTTTTTTTTATTATCTACTTAATTTTTTGTAAACTTTTAACGAATTTTTTTAGCAATAAACTCAACAATTTCAAAGCGGATAATGACAACATTGTGCGGAAGAAAACACATTTCTGTTTCCAGCTCGCTAAACTGTATATCGGAAAATCTAAAGTTATGCTCTCTTTAAATTATTGTGGGATATTGCGGCTGAATTGATTTTCATGGTTTAAGTGCGAAGAACATGATATTTAATAAAGAAGGTAATACTCTAAGCGTTAAAAAAGTCCTTTTGGGCTTAATATAAAATCTGAAAGCTTTCAGATTTTTTTTTATTTTTATTTTTGCTATTTTGCTTAAGGTTTTTTCTCCTTAGACAACTAAAAGCGGAACAAATTCTAAATTTTCTAGAATCTGAATCCTAAAAATGGTTCTTCTATCTTTCGAAATTGGAATCGTTCAAATTCCTCACATAAGATACGAAGAAAAAAGAACAAAACTGTAATGCATTCTGTTAAACGCCTTTAAACAGAGAAAATCTGAAATGCGTTAAGTAAAAAACAAATTTAAGAACACAGTTTTTAAAAATATGTCTTAAATGTTGACATACATGAAATTAAGCAAACAAAGAACATTGTTAGAATCTAGAGGCTAAATTTTTAATATAATTTGATAAAACAAATAGTTTGATTAGCAGTTAAATTTTAAAACATGTTCATGAATGTTTTGAAATCAAAGCAATTCTAGAGTAAAGAAAATAACTAATTAACATAGATAAATATTAGCTTGGTTAAGATATAATATAGTTAAGTATTTTTGTTCACAAAACTGAGAGAATGTTTTAAAAACAACTTATTTATTTTAATATGTGATATAATTTAAGAAGTGACTGCAGAGTCTTTACAACAGTGGTTGGTTCTCAACCACTGTGCCGTGGCACATCTGTGTGCCGTCAAATTCTTAAAACGTACTGCCAAATTTTAGAAATGTATATAGTAAAAATTATAATGGGTTTAATCCTAGTATACGGTACACATGAGAATTGGCGAAATTCGGTTTTTAACACATTAATAAGCGCGCCAATTGTTTTATCGAAGCCGTTTTTGGTGCTGTAGAGGAGAGCGCATTTCGGAGCACTTTCGCACATGTTAAGTACATAATTTAAATTAAGAAGTTTTGATTGATGCATGTGGAAGACTAGCTTACTTAGCAAACATTTTTGTTATTTTTAATAACATAAATTCAAGTATGCAAGGTCCCAAAGGAAATGTATTAAACTCAACAGATAAACTGGCGAGATTCCAAAAACAAATAACTTTATGGAAGAATAAAGTTCAGGAAGGCAATTTCGAAAAGTTTGAGTCAGTTCCAAAAGATTCTAATAAAATTATTCATAAACTTTTTATTGACCATTCGACAACATTAGAGGAGAGAATTATTCATTATGTCCAAAATTTATATATAAAAAATTGATTGGTTTCTTAATCCATTTGTGATAACGAATACTTCTGTATTTGAAATTAACTTTGAATGAAGAAGAAAAACTACTTTCACTTTCTAATAATCGATATTTAATTTTAAAATATTCCGAAGAATCAATTAATTCATTTTGAATTAACATTAGATGCGATTATCCCGTGTTGGCCAAGAAAAGCTTAAAAAATATTATTACAGTTTTCTACATCTAATTTGTATGAATTCGGATTTTCAGTATGAACCAACATAAAAGTGAATAAAAGATCGAGCCTGTTAAATGTAGAAGACGGTATGAGAGTAGCATTGTTATTTTTACGACCAAATATAAATGAAATTATCAAAAAACATCAATCTCAAATTTCTCGTTAAAAGTATTCTTATTATTAACTTGTAATTAATCCCTTAATAAGCGTACTGCTGTTTTTGTAGTACATATTATTTTATTTTACATTCAATATTATTATCATAAACTATTTCACGCAGTGTATTATAGGTACACAGTGTATTATAGGTAAGTAAACAACTTTTAAACTCATCGTTTTCTTTGTGTGCCGCCAAACGTTGAAATCGTTAAAAGTGTGCCGCGACAAAAAAAAAAAAAAATGTTTGAGAACCACTGCTTTATAAGTACATCAACGCAGGAACATGAAAAATGTGCAGTTGCCACGGGGGGGGGAGGGCTGCTGTGCGTCGGACGGATTCCAGTTGCATCACGAAGACACGCGGAAAAGTGGGAGAAAACAATTTATAAGGTAATAGTCACAAGGTGATTCAATGATTTGTATGCCGCTAACACTTGCAAAGTTAGTTTTTAAAAAATTCGAATGAGGAGGAATGCGAGAAATTCCGAGTTTCTGAATTTCGAATCTGTTTTAAGACTGGCGGACTGGAGAACTTTATTGTATTATATATTTATTATTTTTAGCTATAGCTAACCTCGCTGTAAGTTTAGCGTTTCAAATGCAAAATTAACAATTTAGAAAAAAAAAAGGTTTTAGTTTTAAATTTCAAAAATGGTATTTGTAATGTTATTTTATTAAAGATGATTGATTTTCTCAAATTCTTTTATGTAGCAGTCTAGAAATTAAATCATGGCCACTTCTCGTCTGATCATTTACTCAGAGTTCCATCCTTATCAATATTAAATCATCGATCGAAAAAGAATAATTCGACCACTGTTGCTTGTAATTTTGTGATTTGAATTTGTTATTATCATTCATTTACTGTATTGATTTCAAATATTAATTTAAAATATAAGAAATCACTTTTGATTTGAAAAAATTGTATCTGTGAGCTACCGATAGCTCATGATTGATAGTTTAGTTACCACTCTTTAATAGTAAGCATCTAATCCTGCGATGCATATCTGGTACAAGCTGCTGTCCTGAAAAATGGTGAACATGAAAAATTCGAACTACAGCTTCCACAGACCGCAGAGCTCTTTTACTCCATATTAAATGGAAAAAATAGTAAATCAAACTTCCGTATATCAAAGGTCATCTGCAGCGAATTATTCTTCGAGCCTATGTTTGAGTCTCAGAAAAAAACTAAAATATCTTTGGTTGTTTTTTAAGTCATTGTCATTGTAAAATCAAATGTCAGATGTAAAATTACGAATCAACACAGTCTAAAACAGCCATTAAAAGAATAAGTACCTTATGAAGGGGAAAACATATTCAACTTGTGAAAAATCTTAATCAAAATCATTCTGCTATTGAAACTTCTATGTCCATAACGTAAACCAAGGGTTTTACGGAAGCTCAGTGGTTATTTTTCAAATCGAATAAATTAAAATTTAATTTCTCTTTCACTTAATTTAAAAATTTAGTCAGGCCTTTTTATTAGATAATTATCATTTCTTTGTCGACTGTTGTTGTTCTTATTGAAGTATTCCGTTAAGCGTTATATAAATGAAAGGTGTATTTTCTTCTTTAATGCATCGATGGAGGGATATTGGAATACTGTATGTTGCGTCAGCTGCCGACGAATAACGAAGAACTGCAGATTAATAGGCAACTGTTCAAACACTCCCAACAATAGCTGCACGCTAACTTTCCCGAAATGCTCCAATTTGGCCTTACTGTGTCATTCAAGGTCTTCTCTCCCATATTTTTTGTTGAAATGCAGAATACATAGAGTGAGTATCTCTATATGTGACCCAAAAAATAAAAAAAAAGTCCTGTCCAGGAAAAATCGTATTTCATGACATAATTCCCTTTTTCCGTTTCGAAGATTGAGCTATACAGAAATGCATTTGACAAATAAAGGCATCATTTTAAAAGAACTGCAAGAATTTTAATGCAAAATTAAATGCAGAAAACCGGGAATCTCTTTCGTCTGCTTTGTCCTAGGATTTTTCAAACTGAGAAGTTGAAGGTTAAACCTGAAGGTTACAAAACGTTAAAGATTATGCCTTTCGAAGTTAAGATTGTAAATCATACTAGATCATACTAATCATACTAGAGCACAGATTGGACTCAGAGAAGATTTTTAAAGTTTCTTAAGAAGAGAAATGTAATCCAATTTTTTCACAGTTGCAGCTGTTCAAATGATCAACGCTTCTTTAAAAATATCTGTACGCTAATTTCTCGGAGCAGAATATGATACAGTTTTCATTTGCAGCAATTCATGGGATTGGAAAGAATAAGAGAATATATATTTTCCCAATAATCAAACCTCTTCAGAAAAATTCTGCCTCTAATTTAGATAAGTTGCCAAATGTTATTGCTAATAGAAAGTCGAAAAATGTGATTTTGAAGGTATTTAGTATGGTTACCGATTCTAAGATTTCATACTTTGATGCGTAATAGCATTTTTGACATCTTTTTGTCACTTTTTGACATCTTTTTGTCATCTTTTTGACATCTTTGTTCAAGCTAATAAACAAACGTTTGAATTCACATAGTAACAGTTTTAAAGTACAAAGTATTAAAGCAAATTAACGAATCTCAAAGTAGCTCATACGTAGTTATGATGTCCCAATCCCTAGACGAGATTCAAGGAGGCACAACCCCCGGCCAACCCAGGGGGACAAAATTGCACACAGTTAGGCGTCATGAAACTCATAAATATTTTCTTTAATTTTTCTAATCTCTCTAAGGTTAATCAATATTCGTATCAATAGCAGGTTAACTTCTTAAGTAACTTCCTTATGTCCCTTCCCCAACCCACTCGGATGTCCTTCCAAATTAGTATGGATCTGAAAAGAGTTTAGCCCCTCCCCCTTAGCCCACTGTTGATCACACTTCACCCAATAGGATATCTCCTCCACAGCCAATAGCGTTCATTCCTGCACTCTTTCAACCAACCTACTGAACCAGCTTCCTTTCATTCAGTCTCGAACTCAGCTGCATACACTATGACTGCTCTCCGGAAGATATCGAATCACGGCCACGCCTCGTACCTCAACTCTTCAATATGCCATATCACCTTTCCTCGATCTCATTTCATCATAGACTTCATCTAAAATTCTGAACTATTTCTTCGACTTATGGCATAATTGCTTCCACGAACTCTCTCTACGATATGTTTAATACTCGAAAAAAAGTACTCTGGGATGGGGTCTTAACCAGGAACCCAAGACAAATGAAATTTCGTTCAGCGAGTCATCTAAAATTCTGAACTATCTCTTCTGCTTATGCCATAATTGATAATTGGCGAGAGGTAAAAAGGTTTACTGGACACAGGTTTATTTGATTTTATTTATGTGTTTAATATGCAACTTTATTCTGTAGTGACTCTTCCTGAGAAATCAGAAATTTTTCTAATCAAGGTATAATCTATTACTGCAACATAAACACTAGCTTAAGCATTTATAAGTTGGGGCAGAATCTCATAAATTTCATCAATTAAATCAATTAAGAATTTCTTGCTCCTTCTGAAAAGATATTGTTACGAATTTTGCACTTAGTTAGATATTTTTAATAGAATTATAATTAAAATTGCTTTATTTTCCCGTGCAATGCAGCGCGTGGCATATTTTAAGAGAAAGCTACGCCGGAAAAGTAAAAATACAAGAGCACGTGCATTTAACATTGAGTAAATGTTTATCTCGGTAGCTGATATTTAATTTGAATAAATGTAATTGACTAGCCGTAACCGTAGTTCTGCTCTTTTTGCTTTCCAGAAATTTCTAGAACTCTCTCGCGCGGCTGATTTAAAAAGCCATAAAAGCCGGAGAAAAACATCTCAGCTCGGTAGTTGTTTTAAGCGAACTGTTGTTGTTTAATTCGCTGCTATAATTTTGTTGTTTGGATTAGCTTTCTCTGCGCTTTTGATTGCTTTCTATTTAACGTTTTAGTAGTTTAAAATATAGCTACTGATTATATTGCGTAATCAGCATTTTGTTTTATTTCTTGAGATAAGAATAAATTTTATTAACCTTTTATCAGACTTGTGCATTCAATCTATTACGAACACGTACGCACGCGACAATATAATACAAATTTGAACTGCTGGTAACTGTGTAGAGACATTAGGTTATTTCGAAGAGGAGGCAATGAAAAATGAGCAATGCCTTCGCCAGGAATCGAACCACGGACCTCTCGGTTACGCGTCGAGCGTGCTGACCACTACACCACGAAGGCGTGCGAAGAAGGCGGGAGAAATACCTTATATACTCCCCCTTTTAAATTGCGACTGAGGTTTTGGGGACCCAGTCGCCAAAGCCCGGTGGTGGAGAATCATCAACCATCACCTTTTCATCAGTTCGAGCGCGAGTTCTAGAGAGATTAGGTTATTTCGAAGAGGAGGCATTGAAAAATGAGCAATGCCTTCGCCGGAAATCGAACCCTTGACCTCTCGGTTACGTGACGAGCGTGCTGACCACTACACCACGAAGGCATGAGAAGAAGGCGGGAGAAATACCTTATAACTGGTGCTGGACATTATATTGGAGATGGAATGCTGAACATTGTGTTTTCGGTGTTGAATCTTATTCAGAAATATTGATTGTATCATTCCATTTTCTGTAGTTCTCTTAAAACCAAAATTAAATAGGATTATAATAAAATAATGATTCTATAGCTTTCTATTGAATGTAATGTAGAGGTTATCTTCTTTTCTTCTTTGAGAATAGCTACGGTGGTCCTAAATGTGCCTATCAACCTTTCCCGATGGTCTAAAATGTCTGTCAACATGCTCTTTCATCGAATCCCTCAAATTTCTGTTTCAAAGAACTACCATTCTGTTTAGTTAGTTTTAGCTGAAATTATTTTATGTTTATGCAAAGTAATTATGATAACCAGTGTTTTTTAGAAGAATGATTTAAATGTAGAATGGATCTGACACGTAGGCATTCAAAATCATCTGAAATGGTCATGTTTAAATTGAAATTAGGGATACATATATGTTGATCATATATTTTTATTCCTTCATTTCTCTGTCATATGAAGAAACCAGTCGTACATAAATATCTCTGAAATAAATGAAAATTATTGCAGCTTGTCCATAAAGATCTTCTTTATAATGAATATATACTCATTCATGCGTGAAGAAACCTCATCAAATGTAAGTAGCAGCTTCTTTTGGGAAGGAATAAAATTTGCGTTGGGTTTGCTAACTGTCACTTATTTTATCAATTTTGTGTATTACTGAAACAACATATAGGCAACTTTTATTTTTCCTTCTATGTATAATACTTACCCAACAAAAAATCGCGTTTAAATCTGCACTACCCGTGCAGCTAGCTGTTAAGGATTATTTATTACCTTGAAAAGATTAAAAAGAAAAGTGAATCAGCATCCTGCCCGTTCCGCTCATCTCACCCAGTTCAGAATCAACATAGTTTTGTAACGTTTAGCTCTCCAAGCAGAACAGGACTTTCCAAGGACATTAGTTTTTTCCAACGTCTTTCGCATACCTATAGCCTACTTTTTTCCCTGAGGCGTTGCCTTCTTGTGATTTGGCTAGGATGTTAACTTGACAAGGTCGAAAATGGGAAAAGACGCATTTGCAAGGTCTTTTACTTAACACACGCAACCAGTATGTTTGTAATGAAAGCTGCTAATTAAAGCCCAGGCATGATATACATTTGCCACGTTAAATTATGATGCAGGCTGACGCTGGAGTGATGGTGGAAGGAATGCTGGGTAACCGCCTGCGGCCAAGAGCCTGTTGGTAGAGATGATCTGTCTGCGTTTATTGAGAAATTTTGGGCCAATTAACTAGTACCTAAATTTACTGTAACGCCACTAATAACGGTTATTTGGCGAAAAGGCAAATTCATTATATCTGTTCTACTACAAGTACGTTTAATCCTTAAATGCATGTAGTTGCCATTTGGCAACATACTCATATTTACTAATGTAAATCAAATCAAAACGCAAATTTTAGCTTACTGCATATCGTAACCAATTGGATACATACTGTTTACGTATATAGTTTTGAAAGTTTCAGTGTGGTAACACCACTAACGGTGCAACGGTCATTATTGTGAGTTGATGTATAGGATGTGGACATCATTTGTGTTTACTAATTTTTAATTTTTTGTTTGCTGTTATTTTGATGATGTATTCAAAGTATTAAAATTGTTTGAACAAATTTATAAGGTATGTATTGCTACATGAAATTGTTAATACACTTATCATAATTTCTTTTTGCATAATGTAGCCCTTTGAGAACAATAATATTTTTTTCAAAAATTGGAATGAAAACTTAGTTTAGATTTTTTTTAGTATTTTTCCTATTTTATTTGATATTACTTCTAATGTATTTTAGACTTAAATTTAAAAAATAAAATAAAAAAAGATCTGAAATGTTTCAGATTGCAAATTAGGTCCAAAGGGGCGTTTTTTAGCATTTCGTGTGTTGCCTTTATTTATTAAATATCATGTTCTTCGCACTTAAACCACAAAATTCAATTCAACAGAAAAATCGCAAAATAATTTTAAATCTTTAGAATTTCCAATGCACAATCTCACGCTCTGGAGATAAAAATGTTTCTTCTGTGCAACGTTGCCATTGCTCGCTTTGAAATCTTTGAGTTTTTAATCAAAAATTCATTAAAGTTCTACAAAATATGAAATCGATCATAAAACATATTACAAATTTCAAATTTGCGCTTCCATATGCCCATATTCGCAGTAAGATTACGTCATTCAAAATTGGATGACTCTAGGTACCGTCGTTTTATCACAATGCAAGAAACATACGTACATTTATACAGATTCTTCATTACTTGTGCTTTACAAAAGGAAACTGTAATAAAATAAATTAAAAAAGCATGTAAAAATTTTTTGTAGGTGTGTTTCATACTTAAATTTAGTAACAATTATTACATAACATACATTTTCTCAAAATATTAATTTAATAACGGACGGAGCAAAAAATGGCTCACATAAGTGATGGGACACTTATTTTTCCATCAAATATTTATCCAAAAATTTTACTTTTTAAAAGGTTTTAATATTTTGTTGGATTTCCTTTTACTTTTAAAACATGATTTAATCTTCTTGGGATAGATTCGACTAATTTTTTTTATCATTTCTGGTGTGATTTTACCCATTCTTCTTGAAGCATTGATTTTAATTGTTGTTTTGAAGAAATGGTGTATTTGCGAATTCTTGATTCCAATTCTTGTCAAATATTCTCTATGGAATTAAAGTCTGGAAATTGTGGTGGTGTTTTTATTATTTTAGGACAGTTATACAGCAGCCAGAGTCTAACGTTCAAAGCAGTGTGCTTGGGGGCATTGTCCTGGTAGATTTTAAAATCTTTATGAAGCTTCAATTTTCGTGCTGAAGATTTCAAATTTTGATTTAATATGCCAATGTACTTGTACTCATCCATTATACTGTCAATAAAAACAAGATTACCAACTCCAGCGGACGACATACACCCCCATACCATAACTCCTCCTCCACCATGTTTTTCTACTGGCACCAAGTACTTTTTGCGACATTTTTCCTTGGTTTTTCTTCACATCAAGATTCTTCCGCCAGAACCAAATATATTAATTTTACTCTCATCAGCAAAAATAACATCATCACTGTAATCAGAATTATTATTTATGTTGGATTTTGCGAAAGCCAGTCTGAGTTTTCTATTCTTTTCACTTACGATGAATTTTTTTCCTGGGTGCTCTACGATGATAGCCAGTAGATCGAATTACTCTTCTAATAGTCTCAGAATTAACAGTTACTCCATATAATACTTGTAAATCAGCAGCAACTTTAGGAGCACTCATTCTTGGATTTTTTTTAATATTTCGAACGATAATTCGCTTTATTCCATTGGATAGCTTTGATAGTCGGCCAGGTCATCTTTTATCCTGAATCATATGATTCTTTTTATATCGTTTAATGATATTGAAAACTGTTGAATGACTCAAGTTAAATGTTTCAGCAGTTTCTCTAATAGATTTTCCACGTTCAATATGCAAATTAATAACTAATTTTCGAATTTCAGGCAAAGTTTCTTTTCGTTTAGCATTCATGGTTGCACAGAGCTAAAAAGCACAAAAATTCCAAAACAAACTGTAGAGCAATAATGCAGACGATTTTATAAATTATTGTCAATTGCTTTTCAGTAAAAATAAAAACCCCCAAAAATATTTTTATTGCTTACTTCAGACGATTTTTGTCGCATAGTCTAATGGTGTCCCATCACTTATGTGAGCCATTTTTTGCTCCGTTCTAAACAATTGTATTTTTATTAAATTAATATTTTAATATTTTGAGAAAATGTATGTTATGTAATAATTGTTACTAAATTTAAGTGTGAAACACACCCACAAAAAATTTTTACATGTTTTTTTAATTTATTTCATTACAGTTTTCTTTTGTAAAGCTTAAGTGTCCCATCACTTTTGTGAGACACTGTATCTATAATTTAATAGATTGTACAAGGAAGTCTTGTGGTGTCCGCATCAGAGATTTTTTGTTTCATTATTATTATCACCTGAAAAAATATAAAATAGATCTGCTTTTATGAATAGAATATTTTGCGTTGAAAAAAATACAAACGCATGCAAAGAGAGTTTTTTCAAGTATAGGTTTCATTAAGTGACAAAACTTCATTGACGTTAATTTCATCGCCTTACATCTGAATTCAGAATAAACTGCATAAACAAACGTTCTCCTATTTCAGTTTATTTTAATGCTGGTATGCGTATTTCATTCATGCGTGAAAGGGAGTGATGATATTGAATTACATTAAGCGTCTTTAAAATCTGGAAATTTAACATAGGATGTTGGAAAACATCAGTTAATTATTATGACTACCTACTTTTCGCGATTTTTCATCTGGTCTGATGGACATCGTGAATTAATCATCGTCCGAGTTTGCTTTCGTGATGATTCTTCTTCATTTCTTTTCTCTTTTAGACCGCAAAACCTGTTTCGATATGTTAAACATATATGAGTCAGTCCCTTTCATGAAAAACTGAAGGTGAAGTGATGAAAAGCGTGCATGCATAGCCTTTCCTGTTTCCTTTCCGTTTAGCCTATTAAAACCTGTAGTAATATTTAACTGGCAATGAATATTTTCATCGTTCACGTCATGATACATTGCACAAATTTCATCCACTAAGAAATTTAATATAAATACACGGTTAAATAGTATTTAGTTAAAAACAGAGCTATTCGATATTATAACTGTCGTATTTAATTAATTATTTGTAACCACCGTCCTTCGTTTTCAACAATATATTTCACAATTTGTTGAATTGAAGACACACACACTTTATACTGTGCAATAAATCTTTCGCTGGAATTTTTGTTGCAAATCCTGATAAATGCTTTGCTCTAAATATTGAAAGTATTTGATAATTGCATGCATGATGTTAAGCATCTGCTAGATGTGCTGGTGTTCCAAACCCATATCTTACATTTATTCTTAAGAAACGTTGTAAATAAGATACAAACTTTCCTTGAGTTGCTGCTAATTGTAATTGTAGGAAATCCTTTTTTATTCTTTTAGGTATATTTGTGGGAAGTATTTGCGAATTAATCTTCCTGTATCTGCCTCGTCCTATCTTCTTTGACATTTTACTAAAACTTGTTCAGAAATGATCGATTATGACAAAGTATGCCGCGCGCCATGTGTGAACTTTGTAATGAAGAATCTTTTTTAATCATTACGTACTCCGCCAATAGGCACTACACGGAAGGGAAGGGATGCTCCGCGGAGGACTTCCTAAGGGAATCTGGCTCCTCCAATGCATATGGCATAGGAGCCAGATTCCCTTAGAAAGTCCACGTGTCCTTCCAAAAGTCACACATGGGTAAAACCATGATAGCGCTCAAGCAATCAGCCCGTTCGAATCCCGGACCAAACTGCCAGTGTTCAGCGGCTTTTATGGACTTAATGAAGAACCCTCAAGATATTTAATTTCTATACTGGGAGATACTCAATGGCTTGTGGCAGTTTATAATGCTGTAGATATTTTCCTTCAGAAGTTCAACAATTGTTTTTACGCGTCAGTATTAGAAATTATTGAAGTAAATTAGTCAGTTCGTTCAAAATAACCCAAGCTTATAATAAGGAAGTAATAAACTGTGTCCAGATCATTAGTACCTACTTAGTATTGCATATTCATTGTAATAAAATATCCTATCTTTATAATGATCTTCAATAAAGACTTAATACAACGGCATTTCCTTTTTCCTTTCTTGAAGAAATTATTCAGAAAGACACACTGCTGAAAGATTCTTTAAAACTTTATATTTTTTTGCCCAGAGGGACGTTAGACCAGAAAGGCTCTTAGTACCGAAACGGCGTTTTGCGTCGAATCACTTTTGAAAGTGATGCCAACAAATATTATCGACCGGTATTATTATATTTAAAGAAATGAAATTATGAAGAATCTTCATGAATATATGTACGTTTCTCTTACTCTGATAAAAAAGATACCTAGAGACATCAAATTCTGAATAACGTATTCCTCCACCCGAATATGGTCACCTGAAAGCCCGAATTTGGAATATGTTTTACTGTCTATTTCACATTTTGTAAAACTTTAACGAAATTTTTATTAAAAAACTCAACGATTTCAAAGCGAGCAATGCCAACTCTGTACAAAAAAAAAGTTTTTATTTCCAGAACGTGAGACTGTCTATAAAAAGTTCTAAAGATATGTTATTTTTAGCCCAAAGGTATACTAGCCCAAATGCTCTCGAAACGTGCATGTGTCCGTAAAGAAAATAAACGCCCCGCTCGATGTAATATAAAATCTGAAAGTTTTCAGAGTTTTTTTTATTATTAGTTTTCAATTTTAATTTTTTAAGAGGCAGATTTTATTTCATTAGCGTCGTTGTTATGAAGGATATCTGAATTCTGTATATATATATATATATATATACATTCTTCCATTTCCATTCTAAAGTTAAATTTACATTAGCATTTTTAAAATTATTTTTATCACTTGAAAGCCCTACTTATTACGTCACTTAAAGGAAGAGCTATTCTTCAACAGATAAGTATTCTTTCCTGAATTGTCTTGTTAAAGAAACTGATGATGTTAGGCATTTGACGGAAAAAGGAAACACGTACCTATCTCTTCATTCCTCCTAGAGCATTCTTCTTTCCTTGAAGAATCATTGGTTCAACAATGTGTCTATCGCAGCATATTTATGATTAGTTAACTCACCAACAAAAGAAATGCAATTATTTTGAAACTGAAAATGATGAATGACTGTGACACAAAAGAAATCTCGAGGAAAAGTACTAACTTCAAAGTATGGCAGTTTAAATGTTTAGTAAATTTATTTACTACAATGTGCTTGCTTCAATCGGGGAAAAAGTAGGAAATTCTTTTTCAGTTGAAATTTAAAATTAAACGTCTGCGTATGAAAAGCCCATTTCGTTTTTACGAAACGCTGCAGTCTTCTGTAACGAAAAGAAATCCGAAGCTGATTTTTGGCTTCAGAAAGAGAACGAAATATATGTTCAGCATTTAATTCCGAGAGGCAAGCGTGCCTTTATTGCATACCTATAAGCCCGCAAAGATTTCCTGAAAAGAATTGCACAACGAAGCTAATTGGTCAAGTAAATCTTTGACGGTATCTTTATGGCAAGGTACGTTGGTCGTACCTTTATGGCAGATCTATAAGCCCTCAAAGAATTACACAATAAAGCTAATTGGTCAAGCAAATCGTTGTATTTTCATCTTTCCACGTCAGTCATAACTAAAGCTAGTCGGCCATTGGTTCACGTAGATACGAAAGAAGGTGTAAAAGCTAATGGATTGATATTTTGAGAAAATATTACTAAACGGTTTTTCTTTTCACATATTTTTTTTATACAACCAATCCAATGACTTAATCTGCTTACAATGCCATTTAAATCACTTCTCAGATTTCCGAAATTCTATCTATCTTTTGTTTTAAGTTCCGGTTATATGAATATTTCAAAGAATTTGACGGCTATCTGCCTAAAGGGAAGGATGATTTCATAGAGTACTTTGTAAGGGAAAATGTTTTCTATTTACGTTACACATGAAAAATAAACCCGCAAAACCATTATATGCAGGTAGCTCGTTCGCCATGTCTCAAAGCCAGTATTCAGGAGTCTTTACCACTTAAACACATGGCCGCTAGGGGGCTCTTCTGTCTTCGGATTTGAGTTATATAAAAATACACAGTCTACAAGGTGTATTAGTACAGCATTGACAAACTTTCAGGATACATAGAGTACACCTAGACGATGGGAATGCATGGTCGGAAACGCTTTTCTGGCGAGGTAGTGATGACACAAAGGTCAAGAAAGAAAGGACACGAACGGGATGAGAAAACATGTTTATTATTCGGAGTACAACAAAGAAAAGGCAACATAAACAGACAACGATCATCATCAAAGAAAGTGTTCGAAATTATGACACAGACAGTGGTGTAGGAACCGAGCGTCATGCATCGTCCATGTGATTTTCCATTCGTGATGCAGATCTTCCATGCGCCGGAGAAGTGAGGCCTGCATCACGGTCCGGGGTCATAATTTCGAATACCTTCTTTAATGACGATCATTGTTTGTTTTTGTTCTTATTTGTATGTTTCTGCTGTGCTAAACATAATAAAACATGTTTTGTTTCGCTGTTGGTGTCCTTCCTTTTTTTTGCTTTTTTTATCGTCACTACCGCGCCAGGAAAGCGTTTCCGACCACGCGTTGCTATTTGTCTAGGGTACTCTGTCTCTCCTGAAAGTTTGTCACCGCTGTACTGATACACCCTGTATACAGTACGTCCACTATAGATAGGTTCTGTATGCAGTGAAAAAGAGTCAGCAGTGTTGATGGCGTAGAACGTCTAATGTTGAATCCGAACAGGTAACTTAACAGTCGAAGGAGATTAAATATTCATCTTTATTTCAATTGACATTTGCAGCCACAATTTACTTGGCACTCTAATCTTGCCTAATCAAGATCGTTTACAATTAGCGCCGTTGTTATGAAAGATATCTGAGTTCTATGTATATATATATATATATATATACTCTTCCATTTCCATTCTAAAGTTAAATTTACTTTATAATTTTTAAAATTATTTTTATCGCTTGAAAGCCCTACTTATTACATAATACTGTTGCAATAGGAGGTGAACAGAGAAGCAGCTTCTTAACGACAACAAGAGAAGAAGCAGAAGTGCGCAGCTATCCAACATGGAAACTCAGCAAGAGAAGGCTTCGGTTTAAGTTGCTTATTAAGATAAAGATTTTGTTCTCGAAATTTTGAGCTTAAGTTCCGAATTAGCTACATTAAAGTTCCGTTTAAGGTTCCACATTAGTTACGTCATCAGCGTTATTAAGTCATATGTATGGATTGATCTAGAATTGAGTTTGATGCGTTGCAAATGCTAGGAGGGGGACATATAAAAATCTAAAGAAAAAAATTAGAGCTGTTGATAATTAAGTTAGTAATTTATCAGAGATTTATTTTCTTATTTTAAATTTTGCATATGCATATTTTTTTATTGAATATTAAACTGCTTATATATCGTATTACTTTGAAAATAAAACTCACTTTTTTCCAAAATTTAAATTGGTCTTATAATGAATAACTGAGCTAATTAGGTATTTTTTAATAATTTTATCCCAATGCGAAAGATCTGACTTTATTGAATAGCAGTGATTGTGATTATTACTATTTTATTTCAAGAAAAAAGCGAATTATTAACGAATTTTTCGAATTTTTTAATAAATAAACAAACTTATGGTAAAATTCCTTTAGAGGTAGTGACGTTTGTTTAGAACGTTTGTTGTTATTCTCGTTTAATTATTTGTTAATTTCTTGATTAATATGGGATGAGAAACTCGTGAATTTGAACTGCTTAGGACTCAAATACCTACTTACGCTTAATGGTTGGCTGGTTTACGTTTCAAATGCATGTGATTATTTTCAGGTAGTGAATGATAATTGAGTATTTGACTTTGAAAGGTAAATAAATTTTGAAAATGTAGGTGAAACCTTATCTCTGCAGATGAATATTATTATCTGGATGTTTACCTCGTTAAGTAAGTGGGAAATGGCACTCTATATTAGCACAGTTTTCACTCTAATTATCGCACTTTACGAATTAGATGTTTAATTTTCCCCACGAAGTAAGATTATTGTAGTAATACCATGATGGTTTATTTCAAATGAAGCATGGCATGTGGGAATTCCATATTACAAAAGCGGATGTATGATTTTATCAAGAGTATGAATTTTATATTTCCATAAGCCGTGCATAACGTCTGGGTAAATACTAAATATTTATGAAATTCAAAGCTCCAGCATTTAACTAAGCAAAATTATATTCCTGAGTTTTGATCAGCAAACAGAATATTATTAATCCAAAGCGGCAATTTTGCCCAGAAGAGAAATTAGTTTCGTTTTGGCATTTTGCGTTTAAAATTCAAATGCGTTGAATCACTTTTCAAATTGTTGCCACCATATATTATCGCCCTGTATTATATTTAAAGGCTATTATATAATTAAATTCAATAATTACATTATTATTTATTATATTATTAAATTAAATAATTATATTATTATTTATTGTATTATTAAATTAAATAATTATATTATTAAATTATTATTAATATATATTAATGCCATATTATATTATTAAATTACGTAAATGATGAAGAATTTGCATGAATGTGTGTATGTTTCTCGCATTGTGATAAAACGAGCCATCAAATTTTTAAAAACGTAATCCTCCCCCGGAACATGGGCATCTGGAAGCTCAAATTTGGAATTTTTGGTATTTGGAATTTGTTTTATTACTTATTACCTATTTCGTAAACATTTAACTAATTTTTGGTTAACAAACTCAACGATTTCAAATCAAACAATGGCAACATTGTACTGAGGGTAAAAAAAAATTATGCTCTTTTTAAATTATTCTGCCATATTGCTGTTGAATTGAATTTTATGGTTTAAGCGCGAAGTACATGAAATTTTAATTTCTTATTTCTACTTACAGGTTATTATTTTTTAAGTACAATAAAACGTCAGTTATTAATAGTAGTATGAATAACTAAGCATAGCTATTCATAAACTCTGTTATCCAGATGACTTTTTTTATCGAGATCATCTAAATTAGGTCTGGCGGAAAATTTTTTGAGCTTTGAACGCTTTCGTTTTGAGAGGTACTTCGCTAAAATTTTGCGAAGGTATGAGGATTCAGCTTTTCCTTAATAGGTTATAAGGTATATCTCTCGCTTTCTTCGCATACCTTCGTGGGGTAGTGGTCAGCACGCTCGTGGTCCATGGTTCGATTCCCGGCGAAGGCGTTGCTCATTTTTCATGCCTCCTGCTTCGAAATAACCTAGTCTGGCACTGGCGCTCGAACTAAAAAGGTGGCGGTCGATGATTCTCCACCACCGGGATTTGGCGAATGAGTCCCCCAAACGCCAGTTGCTCTTTAAAAGGAGGAGTATATAAGGTATATCTCCCGCCTTCTGCGCATGCCTTCGTGGTATAGTGGTCAGCACGCTCGACGTATAACCGAGAGGTCCGTGGTTCGATTCCCGACGAAGGCGTTGCTCATTTTTCATGCCGTGGAAATAATTAAATAAACTCAATATTATTGAATAATGATTTGAAACCTATCTTAAGTGATTTACGACTGAATTCTGATTGTCACAGCGACAGCCTTTAAAATTAATTTAAGATTTTTAAAAGTTTAAAATTTTTAATTGAAACGGTTTATATATCTAGATTAGACAGATTTCAGATTCGTAATAGTTCAAATGACGTCATGTATCGAAGAACAATTTTAAATAAGTTTCTGACTTTCAGCAAAATACATAAAAAAATTGACTTTTCTTTTCTGAGAAATTAAAATATAAAATGCTAAGTTTTTCTAAAAACATCAAGTAAGTTTTCTAGCACGAAGTATAGCAAAGTAACTAGGAATTTCAACTTTACTTTAAAGTTAACTGCATTTTATTTATTTGCATTTAGTTAAGTTAGTATTCTTCAGTTTTGAACTATATTACATCAGTTTTAAATACATCTTATATATATGTGGCATATATGTGACATGTAGTATTACAAAACTGCAACAGAATATTAAATTTTAAAACAGGAAATCTTCCTTTTACTTGCATAAAGTATATTTGTAATGTAGCTTTTAATTATGCAATTTATGCAAGGGAAAAGTTACTGTAGAAATGGAACTCATCAAAAATACGATAACTAAGGCATGTAACGAAAGATCATGTGCAGCGATCCTTGAAGATATTTTTCTAGTTAAACTGATTACAGGTTTAGGTGAAAATAGCCTCAATTCAATTCTAAAGAAACTCGTTCCGATCGACTTCCCTCTTAAATGAGGATTTGGTCCTAAATCTTGAGCTTTGGCTTAAATACCTACTGACCTTTACCGCACCTATGTATATATAGGTATTGTTTTTATTGAGGTAATCTTATACTATAAGAAATTGCTAGTAATATCCTTTTTCTGATGAGATGCATAAACGATGTATAACGAAAATGGCATTATTTTTGCTTTGTTGTCTGTATTGTTGCGTGCGTACAGGTTCGTAATAGATTAAATGATACAAAAGTTATTATAAAAAAACTGATAAAAGTATAAAATGTATAAAGAGTATAAAAGTAGTATAAAGTATAAAGAAATAAGTATAAAGTATAAACTAAAAATAAAAAAGAAAAAATCTGAAATGTTTCAGATTTTAAATTACGTCCAAAGGGACGTTTATTTAACATTTTGTGTGTTACCTTTATTTGTTAAATACCATGTTCTTCGCACTTAAACCATAAAATTCAGTTCAACAGCAATATCGCAAAATAATTTTAAATTGAGCATATCTTTAGAAATTTCGGTACACGCTCTCACGCGCTGGAGATAAAAATGTTTTTCTGTACAACGTTGGTATTGCTGGCTTTGAAATCTTTGAGTTTGTTAATGAAAAATTCGTTAAAGTTTTAGAGAATATTGTTACGAATTTCACATTTATTTGGCTATTTATTTAGAACTGTAATTAAAATTCCTTTTTATTTTCCCGTGCAACGCACGCAGACGATTTTTGAAGAGAAAGCTACGTCAAAAAAAAAAAAAAAAAAAAATGCATACATTTATGCAGATTTTTCATTTTTTAAAATTTAATGCAGAGCGATAACATTTAGTGGCAACAATTTGAAAAGTGATTCAACGTTTTAATGATTCAACGCAAAACGCCCAAACGAAAGTAATAGTCCTTCGGGACTAAATCCCTTTGGACTAATAAATATAAATTAAAAATATAAAGTATTAATTAAAAGTATAGAAGTATAAAGAAACTGATAAAAATTTAATAAAATTTATTCTTATCACAAGAAATAAAACAAAATGCTGCAAATGTTTCCTCACAGATGTTCGTACAATATCACAATACCACACAGTAATTATATTTTAAACTACTAAAACGTTAAATAGAACAGAATTGAAAGCGCAGAAAAAGCTAATCGGATCTAACTGCGAATTCGCTGCAGTCAACAATAACAACTAAGTAAACAATTGAACTGAGATGTTTTTCTCCGGCTTTTGTAAGCTTTTTTAATCATGCACGATGTTTTTCTCCGACTTTTATAAGCTTTTTTTAATCATGCATCAAACATTTTGATAATGTTTATTTTCTCGAGGTTTTTGGAAAGCAAAAGTGTAGAATTACAGTTATAGCTAACCCACAATTGCATTATTCAAATTAAATATCAAATACGGAGAATGCTGGAAGGAGGGAGGAAGAACCGTATAAAAGTAAGATTTTTGCTGCTAGAAACACGAATTATACGTGAATACAATCACATTCAGTAAATCAGTTGTAAATTGCTATGCAAAAATCGCATCTGTACTTTTATACTTCTTATGTGCTTACTATTTAAACATGCATTTTCTAGATTGGAAGAAGTGATCGCGAACGCTAAAAACCCTGGGTAACATGAAAAACAAACAAGTTGCATCTTACTTGCTGACCCAGAAGACAATGAAAATACAGAAACCGAATTTCAATATTAGCTTGATTTAGCCCATACATTCCAGCCTATCGGAGCATTTGAGTCGCTTTTTCGACATAGATGTGACGAGGCTTGCAACGCCAATACACACACACACTTTTCTTAAAGTGCTCTGTTAACGCTTAGGAATATCGCACATGTTTTGCTGTTTACATGAAAACTTTTGATTATGATTGCCTGGATGAATTTAATTGTGGCTCTTTAAGCAAGAATGCCGTCTTACTATTGAATTTTCGATGATATTTATTTTTAGAAGCATCATTTATTATTTGTGTTCGGCTGCAAAAATTCTAACTCTCTTCAATCAAATATACAGTCTGTTCAATTATCAAATATCAAATATACAGTCGTGTTCCCTGACAATCATGGATCAAATTCTTATTTTCGATTTCATTGCTGTGTGTGTTTATAATTTTGTTCTTTGTTCGCTTACACCCTTTGGAACGCGTCCAAAGACTCTGGGGACTGCAGTGGGGTAGGAACTTATTTGATTTTTTCTTTATTGGATTAACGCAAAGCACACCGAAGATATCGGCCTGAGAGAAAGAATGCCTTCGTGGAGGATTTTCTAAGAAAACCAAACTCATATTCCCGTTGCTCATGCGGAAAGCGATAAAAAAGGCTCACTCGGATTT
Organism: Stegodyphus mimosarum; assembly: GCA_000611955.2. Classification (NCBI taxonomy): domain Eukaryota; kingdom Metazoa; phylum Arthropoda; class Arachnida; order Araneae; family Eresidae; genus Stegodyphus; species Stegodyphus mimosarum. The sequence goes on from KK117643.1 coordinate 38,176, forward strand.
AAGACTTATGTTGAACTACCAGTATTCAGTGGTTTTATCATTCAGCCGCTAGCGGGTGGGATATTCGTAGTTTAAAAATTTAGAGATTTTACGTATCGTGTATTGAATACGAAACGACTTAACTTATTTCGTTTAAAAAACAGGTTTTCATCACCCGAAAGAATAGTTTTACAGATTCATTCACTATAATTGTAATGAATATAGTGGGGGGAAAAAGGGAAGTAAGAATAAATTCATGTATATTAATCCATCTTAGGGGAAGACTATGCAGTAGGTTTTAGACGCTTTTCTGAATAAAATGTACGAACATGATCAATAATTAATTAGAAAATTTTTATATATATATCTATATACATAAATTTGTAGAAGAGAGATTTCGATTGATTTCAGTATTCCTCCTCCTGAGGAAGTGACATTGAAATTGATTGAATTCCTCTTCTATTACGTTCTTTTTTTCTTTAAACTTCATTGATTTTTTTAATTGCGGTATTGCTTGTTTCAAGCGTTTTGGCTTAAAAATTTATTAAATTCTTTTTTGCATTTATAGGATTATTTGAAATTTATTACTTACGAATTTAAACTTTTGGTCTTTGTGAAAAATTGGTTCTAAATTTCTTACTTTATGTCTTCACTGATACATATTGGATGATATGACACATGTAATATGCATTATATGTGTATGTACATATATATGTGCATTATGTATGTATATATATATATGTAAAAATATACATATATAATGCATATATATATATATATATCTGTAAAAATATACATATATAATCTGTAAATATACATATATAATGCGTATATTATATACATATATATATATATATATGTAAACACACATATAATGCGCATGTATGTATCAGTGAAGACATAAAGTTTTGTTTTATCTTACATAACTTATCATTTATGTAAGATACAACAAAATACGATAGCTGCTTTAAAAGAAAAAACAATTGTAGACATCAAAATTAAAATCCTAGATTTCATGCTTTTTCCCTGAATTCAAGTGTTCTTCCAAATTCGAAATCCTTCCGTGATTATATAACAACCTAAAATTTACCAATCATAGCTTAGAGTACTTTCTGCATGTACTTAGTATAAATACTCTTGGCAGAAACCCTAGCTTCGCCACTGCTAATATATCCTCTGCCGCTTCGCTTCTCAGATGCTTACGTCTTAATTTTAAAATCATTTATAAATCAGCGTACATAGGATTTACTATGCTTCATTATGAATGTATAAATACCTACTAAGATGGTTTTATATGCGTGAAATAAAGATTGCGACTTCCTTAATATACATTAATGTCAGCGTCATCCGTTCGTCTGTTCACTCACTATTGCCAGCTCTAAAAGCACCCGGATTCCGACTGCGCAGTAAAAATATCACATATAAATATATATATATTATTTTATTAAAAGAATGGTGGTAATGCATACCATTAATTAATTTACAGAAACGGCACACTTTTTTCCTCTATTTCATTATGACAATCGCGAAAATCTTGCACTATTCTATTTTAATGAGTGGTAATTCGAGGAAGCGAAAGTTGAATGTCATGGAATACTTCCTTTAAATCACGGCATTTTATAAAAAAAAATATTGTGATGTCATTTTTCTAAGAATTTTCTTTCTTGAAGAAAATACTTCAAATAACAATGCGCTATTCTGGTTTCACAATACTTTATATACCATGAACTATAATAAATGATGCTTGTGATAACGATAGACGTAACCTTGTCATTGTTTACTTCTTTGTCTCGAAGTGCTTCAGTTGTCAGCTGCATTTAAAGAAAATAAAGAGAGAAATGCTTCTTATTTCTTATTCCTCTACCTTTTCTGATTTGAATTTTTATCGGTTTGAACCGGTAAAATGTTTTTGAATTTATTTCTACTCTCCTACTGTCTTTGTTTATACAGGATAGGGCCACTGACCATGAATTCCCCTGTCAGAAAATGTTTTCTTTCAGATTTATTGGAAAAATAACTTCAACTTTTATAAACTAAACAAGAAACATTATATCTCATATTCTCATAACAAGCAGGAAAATTAAAAGTTATATCTTAGCATTTTTCGTTTCGCTTTAGCAATTCTGGAGAAAAAGTATATTGTTACGAAATGTTTAGGCGCGGTAAGATAGCTTCCTCGCAAAGCAGGTTTAGGGTTGCCAGAAAATGGCAAGGAAAGATAGGATTGCCACATTCGGCAAGAAATTGCCCATTTGTCGACATTAGGTGACAAAATTGGCGATATGCCATGGACGGAGGGAGAACCTTCTGGAACGAATTTTTACTGGCCTAGCCCAGAATGTTCTCGAACATAAGCGAAAAGCTACCATATAAACCCTACTGGTACGCGGAGAGTGAGTCAATGCCTAGTCAGAGAGTGTGTTGAGCTTCGAGAACGACCGAACTCAGTCGGGAGTTGTACTCTAGTGCAGCGTCGAGTGCATCGTGAGTTGTAGCGTAGAGAGTCTCGAAAGTACGTAGAGTTCCGAGAACGACCGAGCAGAGCTGGGAGCTGTACTCTGTGCTTTGCCGCGAACCTGTCTCCACCGTTATAGCCTGATAGCCTGAAAGCTGTGTCGCTGATTGTTTCAGCGTGTTTATCTTAGTTCTTGGACGACTGTAAACGTTATTTTGGAGCTGTCCTGAAAAACGCTGGCCAATAAGGTCTGTTTTGATACTTGATCAAGTGTCGTCGTCGTTATTCACTCCACATCCATGAACCCTTTAACGTACGTACGAAGAAAAAGAGAAAAACGTAACAGTATATCTGTACTGCTGCGTGCGTACGGGTTCGTAATAATGCACACAGGTCCGACGATAGGTTAATAAAATTTATTTTATCGAAAGAAACACTTCAAAGTTCTGGAACTTTCCACAAAGATAGTAGTACAACTCTTCACAATATCACAGAATACAATCAATAGTTGCACTTCAAACTATGAACATTAATCACAACGCAATGCAAAGCGCAGCTAAAGAGAGAGCTACCCGGAGATATATCAGTACTCCGAACTCACGTCGAGCTAACAGCATCAATAACTACTACTGACAGCAAGATGCTGTCACCGGTCTTATATAGTTTTCACACGGCCGAGATATTTCTAGTACTTTATGCTTCTTGAAATTACTGGGAGGCAATACTGGGGTCGAATTACGATTCGGTACAAAATGCCAAGCAGATATAAAATGGTGCTCTGTATATAAGTGAAACGCACTTGTTTTTCAAAGAACACATAAATTTCCAACTCTACAGACTGAATTGTATTTCTCAACAATGTCACCTTCAGTTATCAGGCAGACTCTACATAAGTGAATTGCAAACGAACCGTAAATAAGTGGATAACAGAGGTGACTATTATGAATGTAATAAGCAAATATTACACAGGAACTCTGCAAATATGTGAACAATACTTATGTGTACATTAATATACCCAGCTGATACTGTTCAGTATAAAATGCATCTGAATAACTTCTTATATCCAAGTTACCATTGAATTCTAGAACAAACATTCTCTATTAACTCAGAATACAATGCATAAAACATCGCTAAAATCATCATTCAGAACAGTGAAAGTCCTGACAGGGTGACTTTAATAACCACAGGTCACAAATACCTCCCATCTTCCTAAGTAGCTAAGCAAATTCCGCTACATATTTTAATATTCCACAGAGATTTTTGGCTGGGCCTAGTGACAGTAGAATGGTCCACCAATTGAGTACAAATGCTGGTAGTCATACAACAGGCGGTACAGCAACTCAGCTGGTGGTAAGTACGTAAGGTTACACAGAACAGAACGCTGGAGATGGACCCCCGTCCTGGGTCTGCCTTTCGGGGTGAAGTGTGTTCAAACTCCAAAGACCCCTTCATCGGCGACGCAGACCCCACAGTCCCTGCTCGGCTTTATACGTTGATTTGGCAGGACAAGAAGATACTAAATATGAAAAAAGAACGCTAGGACACCTTTGCCTCGGGGCACCACTCCCTCGGCGCAAAAGAACAACTTGGTGCCTTGCCTCACTCCGTCAGTCCCCGTCGCTGGAACTATGAGAACCAAATCCTCGACGACTATGTCGGTGATCTCCGATCTAGCTCCACCACAGCAAGAGGAACTGACACGACAGTACCAGTACGGTCCCTGCCAAGCCTGAACCAACCTGAGAATAAACTCGGGTTCTAGTCCTGTGAAGCCAAATTATATACCCCCGTGGTTGAGACTGTCTAAAAACAGATCCGTAAGGTTACACATAATACAGTGATTAATTACATTTATTCAATTATAATACTTATTACGGGGATACAAGGACCGCACCAAAATGTTGCCAAATGATCGCCAAGTTTGGCGACTTTCGAGGATTTCTAGCCAAATTTGGCGACGAAAACTAGTCGTTAAAACCGCTGCCAGCTTGTTTCTTTCTCCGAATTACCGAAATACCCATTTACTTAATGTTAAGCAGACTTGCCCCTGTATTCTTAATTTTACGGCATAGCTTCTCTCTCTCTCGATTTTTTTCATGTTGCTTTACACAGAAATAGGCAACAATTACCCGAAATTTTTCACGATTACAATACTTCCATTCCACTTCGTACGAGGAAGTAAAAAAAGGGAGTTATTAATGTAGTAATCGTTTCTAGAAAATTTTGGCTTCTGCGGCCAAGAGTTTTTGAGCTTGATTTTAAAAGTTTTACTAATTTAAAAGATATTTCTCACTTAGGACTGGCGTACATATTAGACGTGGCAATTTGGTTGAAACAATTTTGCATAAAATTGCCTGCATAAATACTGTAACTTCTGTTGTTTCACACGAGAATTCTATAATCAGTCAATGCCAGTAACTGGTTTTCAATAATACCAAATTTAATATATATATCGGGTTAATGTATAACAAGTACAATATACTCTAAAAAGAAAAACCGGACAGTGATAAAAAATAAAGATGTGCTTGGTCTGTCTTGCAGAACATGAGAGAACTTTCGTGAAAAGTTTGAAATCGGATACTTAGAGTCGAACATATGGTCTGTAATTGTCTGATATATTGAGTGTCCAGTTTATGATTCATTTTATTGTTATTCTTTGCATTGAAGTTGATTGTTAATACATCTCATAACTATTCTATATATCACCTCTTGGTATTGTAACAAATTGTGAAATTGTAAATAGCTTTTTGATTGCTGTATTTTGTTTTATTTCGAAAGCCGTTTTCGTTCTTTTAAGTACATTCTGAACACTTATTGTTCTTTGTCAAAATTTGTTTTTTGTTACAGACATTAAAACATGAAATCGTGTTGTTTTATTTGATGAGAAAACCCAGAAAAGCAATGAAACGAAATCGAAGGAAGTCAAAATTTACACATTCATGTTTTTATGTTTTAAAGCTGTAATTAACTTCGAATTTTTTTCATTTGATAACAGCAGGATAGCAAAACATCAGGCCATCAGGACGAACGATATCTGTAATTTATGCTCATTTGCATTATTTAACCTTTTAAATTGCATTTCATGCTGTAATTTCTGAATTCTGTAAAAGGCATGTACATTCTAACAGTAATTCAAGAGACACGCTCGTTAAAAAAAAAGGAAAAGAAAAAAATTTTAAAAATCCGAAAGCTTTTAATTTTTACATTATAACCAAAGGGGCATTTTTTAACATTTTCTGTGTTACCTTTATTTATTAAATATCATGTTCTTCGCACTTAAACCATAAAATTAAATTCAACAGCAATACTGCAAAATAATGTGAAAATGAGCATATTATTAGAATTTCCAATGCACAGTCTCGCTCGCTGGAGATAAAAATGTTTTTTTTTTCGTACAGTGTTGCCATTTCTGGCTTTGAAATCGTTGAGTTTGTTAATCGAAAATACGGTAAATTGTCATAAAATATGAAATCGATAGTAAAACCAATTCTAAATTCCAAATTAGGGCTTCCAGATGCGCATATTCGGTGGAAGATTACATTATTCAAAACTTGATGACTGTAAGTACTGTTGCTTTATCACAATGCGAGACACATATATACATTTATGCAGATTCTTCATTATTTAATTTCTTTAAATATAACACAGGACGATAATATTTGTGGCCAGAGTTTGGAAAGTTAATCGACGCAAAATGCCAAAACGAAATTAATAGCCCTTCTGAGCTAACGCTCCTTTGGGATAAAAAGAAAAGAAAACGAAAAAAATGCTTTTGTTGCAATTTCAGTTCAACTGGATCGCCAGTATTAAATCAAGACCCCCTGAATGCCACATTGTTAAGTTTATTAAAAGAAATTAGTTTTCTTTGGTTTATTTAATTATGGCAAAGTACATTAGGGCTGTTTGCCTAAAGGGAGGGATGTCATCGTGGAAGACTTTTTTAAGAAAACTAGCTCGTATATACATTACACATTAGAAAAACGATGAAGAACTCATGCAGCGAAGCCGGTCGCGGGATTGAAACCTCGGACCGAACTCGCACGAGGAGATTTTAAAAAATTAGCTCTTAGCTCCTCAATGTTAATTGAATTTGATATATATTTATTAATATATATTTTTTTTGTTAAACTTCTTTGATTCTTCCTTTCATATTTCGAAATTTAGGTTCATTCCAAATAAAATTCGCCCAATTTTTAATGATTTACTGTTGAAATTTGTATTTTTAAATAATTTTTGCAAATTTTTCGAAAAAAACCTTGAATTATAACCTATAAATGTTTTGCCACTAACTTAAAATAGATGTATTTCTAAGCATTGCATAAAATTGGAGTTTTTTATTCAAAATTTCATAAGATATATATACGTGAATTTACATTTTAGCGCGTTTTGAAATTTAACTTATTTATTATAAGCGATAATAACGAAAATGTGGTTTACGCACTTTATTAAAATTATTTGAAAGTATGAACGATGACTTTTTTTCCTCTCGTGGACAATGGAAAAAAGAAAAGGAAAAAATATTGCTATAAATTAAGAGGTTCGCGAAGTAAATTATTCTTGACGCAAACTGAAAAAAAAATGCGCCAAGATGAATTTTTTAATTTATGCATAAATTTCTCACCAAAAATTACAAAATTCATTATCTAGGCATAATTTGAGTCGTAGAATTGAAATATGGAAAAAAAATTGGTACGTTATTTCAGAACATGTCCGATTTTGCGTCAAAATACCTATATTAGAAGAAAGCTATCTATAAATCAAATATATATCCTAATTCACGCTTTCGAGACAGGGAAAACGCAATTTAAATTTCGCCAAACGGTCCAATAGAACGGGAGATATAAAACTGTCTTTTTTTTCTCCCCGCAGTGTAGCTCAAATACCTTAGAAATGATGTATTTTCTTTCATTAAAAAAGGGAGAACTATTTAAGTGCATTTTTCTCATAACAATGATTTTGCAGTTTTCTGGTTTGGAAGCAGGGCCGGTAGCATGTTAAATAATAACTCATTAATAGCAATTACAGTGAAGATATACCTTTTGCAAACTTCTTGAGGTTCTCTGGAAGGCCCTAAAATGTATTGTTCTAGGAGATATCTGCCAGCATATTTAGTATTTACTGACTCAGTACAAACATAACAAGTTTCTTGACAACCCCAAATCACTTGAAAGTAACATGGAATTTACGTGTGAGCAATTACAGAAACAAAGAGGCGTTAAGTTTATTCTTCGTCAGTCTCTTTAGAAAAAGGAAGGAAACAAATTCCTAATGTATGCACGCACAAACATGAAAAGCAAACATTAGTAAAAGGAAACATACTAATGGCTAAAACGCGTTTTCTCGAAGAAGATTTATTATTGTGTTCCCAAATAACAATGGACTGAGGACTTAGAATTTAAAATTGTTGCTAATTGAATATTAACTCCATTGTCTAGCATAGGAATGAGTAGAGGAATTCGTGCTCGACCTCTAGATGTCCTCCCCTGGTGTTTTTAAGGCCAATGCATAATTTTTATGAGGAGAAATAAGAAAGGTGTGTCTCTTCGATATATACAAAGGGAGTGTTTTTTCTTTTACTTTCCTGTTCCACATTTTGTATATGATTATAAAATTCCAGGCAGTTTTATTTCTTTTTAAATGTTTCCAACGGCAAGTGAATGTAAAGATGAAAAGAACGCAATTTTTTTTAAGTAGCCTTATCTTGAACATCACTTTAAAATTAAATGTTTCAAATGCAGGAACATATGTTGCTGCAAAAAAAAAAATAAAAGAACTAAAATTAAATTGTTCTTAATATTTCAGTTCTAGAAATTTCAAGAGTTTTTAATGAACATTGTGTAAAATGCCACCGAGAGCTTTTTTCAGAAAAAAAAAATGGACTCACCAACGGCCGAGAGTAAAGACGCTGAACATTGGCAGTTCGGTTCGTAACAGAAGCCATTGAGTAAAAAAAGCCATTTTCCCTTAGAAAGTTCTTCGCAAAGGCATCCCTACCTTTAGGCAGATAGCCGTCAAGTACTTTACCATAATCAAATAAACTAAGTCAGAAAAAAATGTGTCGTCTAGCAAAAAAATGTGTCGTCAAGCACGGTTGTTGTCTAGATATCTTGGTTAGACAGTAACCTTTTTCGTGACGAGAATTTGCGTGATTATTTTAAAGCGAATTTTGAATATTTTCTAGGATTTTTGTAAACATTAGATTTTTCCATGAATGGCGAATAAGGTCGTTTTCCAAAATTACATGCATTCGTCCTCCATTGGTTGCCAATGCCGACAAGCAGTTTCTATAGCAAACCATCATTTTTTAAAAATAAGTTACTTTATAAAGGAAACTTATGTACAGTGCCTTAAAGAATTGAGAATGCACCTTACTTTTTTTCCTTGATAAATCTACCTTTCAATATTAATAACACATTACCAAGAATAGCAAGCACGTTTTTGTTTTTACATATAACAAATGGTTTAACTTGAAGCAAAAATAAAGAACAATCCACCAAAAAATTGAAAAAATTCAGAAGCATTTTAGATAAACATATGCAGTTTTTTGCCTCAAAACGTTAAGAGTACACCAACGAAATTTTTGTGATATCTCACGCAAAAAGAAAGTGTTAATATTTTTTTTTGCATGTCCTTTGGCTTTTACAATCACTTCCGAAAGTCGTGGTACCTATTCGACCAACATTTTAGTCGTTTCTGAAGCTATTTTATCAGTTTTTCCCTTCAACAGTTATTTTAAATGCGCTTTTTTTATTTTGTGCTTTTGGGTCGCTGTTTCGAGTGTGGCCCACAGATTTTCTACAACACTGATGTCTGGGGATTGTGGTGGTGCGTATAACTGCTCTTTATAATGAAAACGACACCACATTTTGACGGTATGTGTCGTGTAATTTTGGTCATTGTCATGCTGGAATATGAAATTTCCATCTAAATCTAACCTTTTAGCACTTTCTTTTAGATTACTGTGGAGTATATCCAAGTAAACCATATGATTCATAATGCCATCTATAAAAACTAAATTTCCTACCCGACTTGAAGCCATGTAACCACAAACCATCACGAAGCCACCCTATGTTTAAATGTTGGATGTAAATTTTTTGGATCGAAAGTGGTGATGGTCTTTCTCCATACGGTTCGACGACTATCACTGCCGAAAAACGCTGAATTGACTTTTATCAGTTAATATAACTTTCTTCCAAAATATACTTGTCTTCAGTTGATGAGTTTTTGCAAACTACACATTTTTTTTTTGTAATTTTTGAAGGCTGAAGAATCGTTTCTTCCAAGCAACTCTACTTTTACATCCAACTTGTCTAATTACATTTCGCGCAGTTTCAGCACTTACACATCTGCCAATGGTTTGATAAGTTTCTGCAGCAAGTTTGACTACGCTTACTTTAGGATCAATCATGATATCAATCAAAAGTTTCCTTTTGGCGACATCACATAGAATACCTTTCCTTTATCTTCTGCTTTTGTTTTCAAACAATCCATCTCTCTTAAATTTGCCAGTGACTTTCTGGACACACGTGCGACTTCTAAAAATAATTTTAGCTATTTCATGATAAGAGTTTCCTTTTTTATATAATTTTAGTACAGATTTCCTTACGCCAATACTGGTTTCTCTTAGTGAAGCCATTTTCTATTTCAAGTGTGACTTTAAGTTCATATAACAAAGTTCATTACAAAAGTGAGAAGGTTTAAGATAAAAATTACGCAACATCAGATTAAAATAGAAGCTACGTAAAGAAAAATGTAGTGGTAGTTAAGCATATTTTTTATTGGTGTATTCTTAACCTTTTGAGGCAAAAACCTGCATATGTTTATTTAAAATGTTTCCGAAAATTTCTATTTTAGGATTTTTTTATCTTTAATTTAAACTGCTATGCGTAAAAATAAAATTATGTTTCCGCTTCTTGGTAATGTGTTATTATATTGAAAGTTAGATTTATCAAGTAAAAGTAAGGTGTATTCTCATTTACTTAGTAATGCACAGCAACATTGATCAATTAAATTATAATCTTCATCTAAACTGAAAGTCCTAAATATGTTTCTAGAATTTGATGGTTTATAAATTTAAATTTCAATTACAAAATGACTACTATAATTTTTATTTAAATACATACTAATTTATTTGTATTAATGCTTCTTTTTAGGCACACCCTCCAAACCCAAATGTTCCACTTTTCGAAGTACTCAGCGACTGCGCAGCGCATTTCGTCTTTTTCAGCCGCGCAATATACACTCACGTTTGTGAAAATTGCAACACCATGAAGGACTTACGCGAGTGAGCTGAAATTTTCAGGAAATACAAAGTAGCGCATGATATGCAAATGATTAGAATTGCAAATCCATAGCGCATGCGTATGCTGAGCAGCGCCCTCTGAACGGCTGATGGATCCGAATAAATAGACGGCTGTAGCGAGGCGTGTATGGTTATCGGTGGTTATCTGCTAGTGGTAAACGTTAACTCAATCTGTACTTATGCCTCGTCGACGAAAGAGAGCGAGATTTGAACAACTTACAGAGTTTGAACGAGGGAGAATCATCGGCCTTCGTGAAGCTGGATTGTCGTATCGTGCAGTAGCCTCTCGTGTGCAGCGTAACAGCAGCACAGTGATGCGCGTTTGGAAGCAGTGGACGGACGAGTGTCGGACAACTCGGAAATCCGGGAGTGGACCCCGAAATGTGACGTCAGCTCGCGATGATAGACACCTGGTCCGCATGGCGCGGACGGACCGTACAGCTTCCTCTAGACAATTGGCAGCACTGTGGTCAATAGCTACAGGTGTTTCATTGTGTGCTTCATCAATTCGTAGACGTCTGCTGCAGTGTGGACTGCGCGCACGGACTCCTTTATACAGGATCCCCCTAACGCACGACCATCGCCGCCTGCGGCTACAATGGGCCAATCAGCATAGAGACTGGCGTGCTGATTGGCAGCATGTCGTGTTTTCTGACGAATCCCGCTTTAATTTGTGGTACCATGATGGCCGCATTCGTGTCAGACGCTATGCCGGTGAACGCCACCTTCCGGAGTGCATTATCGAACGCCACAGTGGACGAACACCCGGAGTTATGGTCTGGGGCGCCATAGCATATCATAGACGATCTCAATTGCTACGAATTGTGGGCAATCTGAACAGCAACCGGTATATCCGTGAAGTTCTACAGCCCGAAGCTGTTCCCTTCCTTCAAAGCTTGCCAGGCGCTGTATTTCAACAGGACAATGCCCGCCCTCATACTGCTCGGATTGTTAAATCCTTCTTTGCAGCGCAGCAGGTACAGCTTCTTCCTTGGCCTGCGTGTTCCCCGGATATGTCGCCAATTGAACATGTGTGGGATGTCATTGGTCGGCGTCTTGCTCGTGATCCTCGTCCTGTTGCGTCTGCAGACGAACTTTGGGTACGCGTACAAACGATATGGAATGCTCTTCCTCAGTCAGACATTCAAACTTTGTTTGACTCCATGCCACGTCGTGTAGCAGCACTTATTGCGGCGCGTGGTGGCCACACAAAATACTGATTCTGATCTCTTGTTCTTGTTTGTTTGCTTTGAACATTTAATCATTTATTTGTACCACTACCACTCAACTGTGTATTAAATTGCATTCAATTATGACGATTCCTTCTTGGTGTTGCAATTTTCACAAACGTGAGTGTATTTACTGCCCAAGTAATCGGAAGTTTTCCGTTGCCTTTGCATGACGGCTGGACGGTAAAGTCTCTGAACACTGGTAGTTCGGTCCGAATGTTGCATGCTCGTTTTTCGTGGTTTTGTCCATGTGTAACGTGTATACAAGTCAGTTTTCCTGAAAACGTTCTCTATGAAGGCATCCCTTCTCTTAGGCAGATAGCCCTCGAGTGCTTTGCCATAACTAAATAAACAAGTCCATTGCACTTGCTGGTGCTGTAGGAACTTGGGAGGGAGGAGTAGGCTGAAAGTTGTGTTGTTTTCTGACATGGTTAGTGAGAGAGTTAGGCACCAGATCTAGGTTACTGTCAAGGCCCTACTAAACTTAAAGCTTTAGTCTAAAGCAATGACATGCACTTAAGAAGACTAGCCTTTTTTATTTAACTATTTAAGTTAACAAAAGACGCCTGCTACTTGCAGATACTTAAAAGAATATAAGATGAAGTTAAGTTTAAATATAGGTAAGGTAGTCTGCGATTGTATGTAAATTAGCCTAATTAAGAAATTAATGGTGCGTGTTTAAATGTCGGCTATCAAGATGCCTAACGCCGGAATAACACTTTAACAGAGCTGGAGGTAGTACGTAACTACAAGGCGATGCTGCTAGAAGCTCTGACACTGAAACATTCACACCCTCGGCTTAAATACACAACAACTGAATTGCATTTTGGTTAGGGCTACGGAAAGGAGTTAAAAGTAAAGATTCAAATCATAACAACAGGTTAATTTTAAAAACTCCAACAAAATGAATGTAGTATAAATGAAATTGCACTATGTTTAACAATTTTTTAACGCTCCTCTCAAATATGAAGTCTTATATTACCTCAAAAGAAAATGAACAATTTTCTAAAGCATTTCTCTAAATCTAGAATTAAAATACTTGTTTTTTCTCTCAAAATTAGAGTGGCGTTCTATGTCGCGATTTAATGCACTTCTAAGCTTCTCCTCTGGCTTAACGCTACCAGGGTAGCTCTAACTTTAATGTGCTGCAAGAAATAAAAGAATGCGTGCTTTCTTATTATTTTGACGTTAGTTATGCCTGTAATGGAATCTTTCCGAAATTTTTGAATCGTTGCGTTATATTATGTCTTACCACTGTGCAGACATAAGTTCCCTCCCTTTCCTTGGTATTCAGATATTGGTATATTCTTTGGTATATTTAGTTTTCGCAGTACTGCCATTCGATATAGTATAAGATTCTTAATTTATCTTCCAAATTTATTTTTGCTTAAGAGACAGAGAAATTTTAAAGCAATAAAACGCAAGATTGGAAAGCAGCGGGTGTAACGGTCCTATTTATAACCTACTGCAGTAAAGCGAACTCGAAGGTAGCTTCATCTGTTGGGCAAAAACAGTAACGAAAATTGAAAAATTAAGGTAATAAAATTTTTAAAGTGTTAGAAAGGACAAGGTTGGACATGCAAGTCATTAACTAAACAATCTAAATCTTGCAATCCTTTAGTCTTGCAAATGTCTTTGCTCCTGAGGAAGAGAGACTTGTTTGCTCCAAAGTAGATTGAGTTTTTTTGTCTAAATCTACGACAAATACAAGATTGCTTCTTTACTAATTTTAAGATTTACTTTGGCGTGCTTCACTTCTGATTCAATAAAACGTATTTTTTAATAATTTAAAGCTTCATTTTATTTTCTGATATGTATGAAATAGATATGATATAAAATGTGTTTAATTTATGACAGATCTAGTTAATAATTATCATGAATATTGCGGCAATATTTTCATTAATAAAAAAGTTTCGAACGCAAAATATAATGTAACGCTTAGTGCAGAATATTTTGGATTTTTATTCTAGCTTAAGCAGAAACATATGTTTTTGCTACATATTGCAAAAATTCTCGGTGATCAGTCTGGTTTATCTTAGTGAATATTGTATTGGATTTACCTTATGATTATTGTAAAGTAAATATGAGGTAATTTTGTAAATAGCCTACATTTTCGAAATTTCGTTCCAAAGGTAACATTTCTGTAGTAAAGTTATCCACGAACTTCATGTGTTTGTAAACAAAAGTGTATGAGTATATCCCACCGCACTTTCTATTTGAATATAAAATTCAGCCTTGAAGGCAAATAGCAGAATTAATGATTGGATATAAAATACCCTAATGTTTTCCTTGTCGAAAAAGGGTGTGTACAGAAAATGCAGTTCCTAACTTTATATCCTTGAATGACGGAACACGGCCGCGAGGCAAGATGTCAGAACGGAATTTCCCAACCACTAACAAACAATGAAACTAGTCGGTAATTCAATATATTCATCAGACTTAGAATGTGGTCCGATATAGTCCACGAGTTAATGGACTGTCTGAGCTTGTCCTTTGAAAACACTTAATGGATGCATAATTAAGAGTTCTTTGTTGTGATTTGGTACGCCGTGACTATTGAGGCAATTTAGCGGATTTCAAATTATATTTTAATGACTTTACAGAAGATATGAAAGTCTTTGTCATATATGTAATTTATGTGTATTTTTTCTGCGTTTTTTAATAACTGGAAACCTCGTAAATATTAAATTCACTCTTTTTTTAAAAGAACTTGTAATTTCAAATGCTGGAATCCAATATGAATAATGGATTTACTTGACCTGAATGCTTTAACCTGTGTGTCCGAGTTTTTAAAGACACGCTTCTTCAAGCTGCGTAATTATATTTTTTAAAAATAAAAATATTCAGAAGTACTTTAGGTTTTGTGCAAGTTCTTAAAGTAAATAATGAAGTATTATAATAATGATAAAATAAATTCATTTTTACGATGATGATGATATTGTACAGGAAAAAATGTATTTGCTCAAAGTAATTACTGGATGGAGCTATGCAGAAAATTATTAATGAAAAAGCTCTTAATTAACTTATTTAATTTAATAGGTACATTATTGCATAAATTGAGATTCCACTTAATTTATTAGGAATTACTGATTACCAAAGTGTTGAAACTGATTGCCAAACTTTTACTGATTACCAAACTGGTACCTGTTATTTTACTGATTGTACAAACTGTTATTTTAATGATTACCAAAATGTTATCTCTTAGGAATTACTGATTACCGAACTGTTGAAAACTAAAATACTATGCATATTTACTTCAAGTAGCGAGAGATTACTCTGAGTACTTATATTCTTAAAAGGCAAATAAAATTCTTCGTACTTTTTATAACAATATAATTATTACAAAAAACAGTTAAGTTTGGAATTTCTTTAAATTTTTTATAATTATCTTTTTATAAAATAGTTATGAATAAATAGAACAAAAAAGAATTAATCATTCTAAAACGAAGAGAGGAAGGATGTAATTAGCACATTTCCAGAACTGTAGGTTCAAACGTCTTCAAGTAAATTTTGTTTCGAAATGATTGCTAAATTGTTCGTTTTACAAAAGCATTTATTCATAAAGAAGATACACATATTCTTTACATAGTAATAACGTAGTAATAGTTTTAAAGTTATTCTCCTAGTTCTAATTCTTATTTATGCTTGTTAAAAGTTGCAGTTAAGAAAATTAGGATTTTGGTGCTAATATTAAGGATATTAAGTCAGAAGAAAAGTATTACAAAGTGAAACCTAAAATTAGTAAGGAAAGAAGATGAGAATGGTATTTGGCGTAGATATAGACGAAAAAGAAACTCAATCGATTTCGAGACCACATAGGTCCCTCTTCTTCAGGAGCAAAGGAATTTGCAAGACTGGAAAGTAGCGATCGTAACGTTCCTATTTATACCCTACTGCAGTAAAGCGAACAGGAAGTTAGCGCCATCTGTTGGGAAAATTATTAGCAAAACAAATTCTAATTTATGGCATTGCTTTTAAATAATGTTATTATCATTAGATGATATGATGTTATGATATCCTAAAATTATTTACGTGTATATGTGAGGGTGGAAGAAAGACGATATTGTCTGTAAAATCCTCTCTCGCCAAAACAACTTTCAAGACTCCATTATATTTTCCTGAACAAGTTTATTACTAGTATCCCGATAAATATTAAATTTTGAAAATGCTAAAAATTCCAATGATTTATAAATGCTTCCTGAAGGTAATCAAAACAAAGTTTTGCTTTAATTTTTCAATTTAAAGTACTGAACACTTGTTTGCATTTTTGTAGTTATTTAAAGTATTAAAATTATTTTACTTTATACTTTAACTGTAAAAAACTGCTACTAAATAAGCAGTTTCCTTGCATTTATAGAAAATTATATATCGCACCGCAAGGAAAAAAAAAGAACGAAAATATTCCAATAAAAGGAATCATATTCTTCCGAATTTCCCTTTTCTTTTCCTTCAGTCTTTTCTCTTCTGAACCATTAGATTGTTTTCCTCTTTCCGGAAACATGAAGGTAAATGTGCTTATCACAAATTAGCTTTTATCATAATGCTATTTCTAACAAACTGTACTGATGCTAATGGCTTTCTTTAACCCTTTTTTTTCGTAGCAGTTATGGCTCCTACTTACAGCTTCCTGAGACAAAGCGTCGTTAAGTAATATGTGGCCATTAATTTATCTAATATTACCGCAGACGGTTCTTTTGTATTGACGCATAACAAAGAATAATTTAAGCTGCTTTTGTGCAGTTTTACAGCAACTGTGTTATGACAATGATTTGTCAACATCCTATTAAGAAGTAATTTAGAAATGGTAATACAATGACGTACCTGCTAATTATCGGAAGATAACAGATTCAAATAGTTATGGAATGCATATTCGTTAGAAAAGGCCTTTGTCGTTTCATTTTAAATGCATACTGTTTTACTGTATTATTTTTAAACGCCTTTATCAATAGAAGTACAAATAATAAGGTACTAGCAGCCAAGCCCGCCAGTTTAGCAGGTTGCGGTTAAAGAAAAAATTTAAGTATTATGTTCACCTAAAAAGAAAATGTTTAAAAGCATTTTAATATGAATGGAATCAGTTCATTCTTTCCAAGCAACAACCAATTCGTAAACAATTTTGTGTTGCCAAACCAGGAAACAAAACTTTTGACATTTCAGGTTAATACGTATACATATGACCTCATGATTTAATGTAATATAACAACTTTTTCTCAATATCAATAAAAGAACTACAATGGCAATAACATATCGTGTCAGTTTACCTAACCTGAAACACAAAAAGTTGCCAACAGCAGCTATTTATTTAAAATACTGACATAACAAAAAATGTTCCACATACAATGACGTCATATGCAACAGCTTTCTTCAGCGCAAGAATATGACGTTACTTGTATAATAATAACATCCTTAATGCTTAGTAATGCTATTTGTATTTCATATTTTGTAAAACTTACAAATTTTTAATTAACAAACTCTACTACTTGAAAGCGAGCAGTGGCAACACTTTTCGAAATAATGCAAATTTTTACCTTCAGCTCGCGAGACTGTTGCCACTCGGAAAAATGAGGGCAAAAATTAGCGTTTTCAGAGTTTTTAATTAATACCTTGGGTAATTAAAGTCGAAAGAAGATGAGAATGGTCGAAATGGCTTCCTACGAATTTTTGGAATCCGGGGGCGGGGTACCTATCTCGAAACTCAACTCCCCGCCGATTCGGAAGAGATAATGCCACAAACCAACAAACAGACGCCCACAGATATTAATATAGTATAGACTGTTGCGAATAAATAAATGTAACTGAAAAAGTTAAACCTTTCAGTTCAACAAAATATTTACATACGTACGCTGCGAAAAAAAAATATGGGGCAGTTCTGTATCTACCGTTCTACTGGTCCGATTGAAAAAATTCAAACTGCGTTTTCCATGTCTCGAAAGCGCAACTTAGGATATGCACTAGATTTATATATAGCATTGTTCTAATATAGGTATTTTGACACAGAATCGGACTTTTTCTGAAATGGCATGCCAATTTTTTTCCATATTTCGATTCTACGATTCAAATTACTCCAAACTGCCAAGTTTTGTAAAAATTGCACGAGTAGTTTTTAAACAAATTAGGTCTCAAAATTTTAGGTCCTCAGTGTTAATTCAATTTGGTATAAATTTATTAAGATCTCTTTTTTTGTTACACTTATATGATTCCGTCTTTCATAGTTCGAAATTTAGGTTCACTCCAAACAAAATTCACCCATTTTTTATGATTTATTTTTAAAATTTGAATTCTTAAATAATTTTTATAAATTTTTTGAGAAAAGCTTTGAATTATAACCTATAAAATTTTTAAGAAGGAGGGATAGGAAAATAGGTTGCCACGTATTAAGAAGTTCGCCAAGTGAATTATTCTTGGCGCAAACTCAAAAAAATTCGCCAAACTAAATTTTTGAATTTCTCCGTAAATTTCGCATCAAAATTTACAAAATTTAATATTTAGATATAATTTGAGTCGTAGAATCGAAATATGGAACAAAATTGGCATGTTATTTCAGAAAAAGACCCATTTTGTGTCAAAACACCTATGTTAGAATAATGCTATATATAAATCTAATATATATCCTAAGTCGCGCTTTCGAGAAATGAAAAACGCAATTTGAATTTCGTCAATCGGCCCAGTAGAACGGAAGATATAGAACTGTCACTTTTTTTTGCGCAGCGTACATGGGATGTGCCATTTTCTGGAAAAAGTTCTACTAGGTAATAAAAAAAAATCTGAAGGTTTCAGATTTTAAATTACGTCCAAAGGGAAGTTTTTCTATTATTTTGTGTGTTACCTTTATTTATTAAATATCATGTTTTTCGCCCTTAAAAAAATGCAGTTCAACAGTAATATCGCAAAATAATTTTAAAAGGAGTCTATCTTTAGAATTTCCGATACACAGTTCCACGTGCTGAAGATAACAAGGGTTTTTTTTATCCCGTGGAGTGTTGCCATTGCTCATTTTTAAATCGTTTGAGTTTGTTCATCGAAAATTCGTTAAAGTTTTACAAAACATGAAATAGATAATAAAACAAATACCAAATTTGGGCTTCCAGATGCGCATAATCGGGTGGAAACGTACGTTATTCGAAATTGGATGGCTCTAGGTACCGTTTGGAGAAATATACATACATTTATGCAGATTCTTCATTATTTAATTTAATTTAATATAATACAGAGTTGCAACATTTGGTGGCAACAGTTTGAAAAGTGATAGAAAGCTTCTAGTGATTGGACGCAAAATCGCAAAACGAAAACAACAGTCCTTTAGGAACAAAGCCCCTTTGGACTAAAAATTAAGTTATTCATTATTTCAACAAATGTGATTTTATCGATGATGTCTGATTTAAGCCTTAACGTTATATTAATTTTAAGGAGCAATGCGATGTCTGACCAAGGCTCTTTATAAGCTTCTTTATGAGCAATTTACTGTGAGCGTGGATGTGATGTAACGAGAAGAAAGCCTATGAGTGATTGGCAAATGTGATAAATGCAGGAGAAAAAAAAAGATTAAAAGTGGTCTCGCCAGAACCATACTTTGGGATTCCTAGCATATACTGTGGGAAATGCAGCATCTGGATGAACGGTTGTGTTGTTTAAGGTTATGCAGTCAGCATTTGCAGGAGAATTAAGTGTCCTATCAAATGCATATTAGCAACAAGGTTTTTGTGGTTTCGGCTACAAGCCTTTTTCCCAAGAAAATGCTCCACAAACGCATCTCTCCTCTTAGATAGATAGCCTTAGTATGCTTTGCCAGAATTGAAAAGTTCTACATCTCCTGTTCTACTGGGGCCGGTTGACGAAATTTAACTTGCGTTTTTCATCTCTAGAAAATTCGATTTATGACATATATTAGATTTATATATAACATTGTTCTAATATAGGTATTTTGAAGCAAAATGGGAATATTTATGAAATAACAGACAGATTTGTTTTTCATATTTCGATTGTACGAGTCAAATTTTGCTCAAGTATTGAATTTTGTAAAATTTGATAAGAAACTTGAATAGATATTTTAAAATTTATCATGTAGCACTTTTTTCAGTTTCGCCAAGAATAATACAGTTGGCGAAATTTTTAATTTATGGTAACCTAGTTTCCTTTCCTTTTCTTCATTATGCAGGAGCGAAACGAATGTGCATCGTTCATTCTTTCAAATAAATTTAACAAAGTGTGTAAAGCACTTTTGTCGTTATTATCGCTTATAAAGCATGCCGGATTTGAAAACGCTCCTATAAACAAATTCATGTATATTTTTGGAAATTTCTAATAAAAAACTTTTTCAGCCATTTCTAATAAAAAACTTTTCTAATGAAAAATTTTTTGCAGCCATGCCTAGAATTACATTTAATTTAATGTTCTGGCAACCATTTTATAGGTTATAATACAAGAGTGTTTTGAAAAATTTAAAAAAATTGCTAGAAATACAAATTCGGAAAATATCTGCGAATTTTATTTGAATTGAACTTAAATTTCAAACTGTAAAAGAAAGAATTAAGTAAGTGCAATAAACAAAATCTGATGCGGACACCACATGACTTCCACGTACAGAATATTAAATTATACGCATTTTTTGCTGCATTGTATTTAAACTTATTTCCTCCAATTTTATTAGCTATAATTCTCATTCAACTAATTCGCGGCAAGGCAAAAATACATAAAACCTCAAAATATCTATATTAAAAGTTGAAAATGTAGAAAAATGTAAAACATAAATACAATTAAAACAATTAAAAAGCAATTTTCACAATTAAAATTAGAGTTTCTAGGCAAATCAAGCAATTTGGCCAGCGGGAAAGAAGGCAGATTTTTAGGTGCACAAAGCTGAAAGTTTACTTTTGATCCCACACGGTAAAAAGACTCTGAAGGTGAAGAAACTGACTTTATTCACTATTCTGCTAAGTTTCAAATGTAAACAAATATGGCTGCTATGGTAAAACAATTAGACTTAGCCACCCTTAAAGAACATTTAAATTGTTGATAATTCTAGAAATATTGCATGCAGTTTAACTAAAGGCATAAAAACCTCGACCGGAAGATAAAAACAACAGAACTCAATCATTTTAAAGCAAAAAATGCACAATTTTCCAACATATAAGAATAAAATAAAAATCTTATCTCTTGGAGCTGAGTAACAACTTTGGCATATATACATATATACTTTTGGTAAGGCCGATTGTAACAGAACGGGAGGTGCACATCTGCAAGCTGTAGCAGTTATCTATACAAAATTTCAACATTCTGAGGCTACTCGTTTTTTGAGTTATGCGAGATAAATACATACGTACGTACAGACGTCGCGAAAAAATCTTTTCTGAATTCATTTTGCAACCCGTTTTGGGAAAAAGAGTGTTTTATTCTGTCCTTACGCACAGATATCACTCAAAAATATCTTTGAATTGTTTGCGATAGCCGTCAAAATGGATATTTTGCTTGAAATATGATTCCCTAACATTTCCTCGATTAAAATGCTTTACTTCCTGTACTTCGTGCAAGGAAGTAAAAAGAGGTATTAATGTACGTATACCATATTGAATTAACATTGAGGAGCTATAATTTTAAGAGCTAATTTTTTAAAAAATGCTCGTGCGATTTTTGTAAAGCTTAGCACTTTGCGATAATTTGAGTCGTAAAAACGAAATATTGAAGAAAATGGGTAGGTTATTTCAGAAACAATCCGATTTTGTGTCCAAATATCTATGTTAGAACAATAATTACTATATTAGAATCTATGTTAGAACAACTTTGTCGTATTTTAAGAACTGGGGATTATTCCCTAAATAGTCTTCTAAATTTATGATAGCAAAGCATACGAGCATAATTGGATGGCTCTCGGTACCGTTTGGAGAAATATACATACATTTATGCAGATTCTTCCTTACTTAATTTTTTTAAATATAATACAGAGTTGCAATATTTGGTGGCAACAATTTGAAAGTGATACAACGCTTTTAGTGATTGGACGCAAAATCGCAAAACGAAAACAACAGTCCTTTAGGGACAAAGCCCCTTTGGACTAAAAATTAAGTTATTTATTATATCAGCAAATGTGATTTTATCGATGATGTCTGACTTTTTAATGTGATTTTATCGATGATGTCACCTTTAATGAAAAACGTCATACATTATCAGTATCAATGTAAAATGGCTTTTCATCACGTTTAAGTGATTCATAACTACCATAAAACCCAAAAAATTACAAGTGTGAAACTGGTGAAGAGAAAGTGAATATGGTTATCAAATGCTAATTCATCATGAATCATTAATTAAGCTTGCTTGTTGAAGCAGTCTTAGGTATGTGAATTGGATATTTAAAAGCCCATTAATCTGCAGTTTTAAAGATAACTATCAAGTGGAAAGAGGCAGAACTGCATTCAATAAAACAATGGTCTTTGGTAGAGACGGCTTATTTGCTGGTGCTATGCTACCTCCTTAAGCTGAATCTGCATCACAATGCTTTAATTGTTTGCACTCATCCATTGTATGAAGCGGCCTATTGTAGAACAGCAAAGGATGTTATGAGCTGGTTAGAAAGATGGCTTCTTTAATTTTGTGGCATGGTCCACTTCTTCATGAGGCCAATAATGTTAAAGCGGAAGTTATGCAGAGTATTAGGGTTAGATGTGGATGTGAGGAAACCGTCAATTGTAGTCATGCCGTGCGTGCAACATTTTCAGGAAGTGGTGACACGTGCAATTCCTTAAACTGATGATCTTGTTTTAGATAAGTAAACATGAAATGTATTATTTCTTGACTGAAGGCCAAAGTTTATCAGTGCCGAGGATCAAATACCATTTGCTTCTTAAACAAACGACATTAAGCCAGTTTTGCATCTTCCAGCTTCTTTTATCATGGAGTTCTTACTTCGTTTTCAGACTTTACTTTCTTACTTCGTTGTCCTTTATTTATTACCAAAACTCTCATTTCTTTCTTCAGATTTAGAACTGATAACCTTTTTCCTGTCTCAGAATTGTATTTAACAGAAATACCTTATGCTTTCTGAGTACTTGTAAATTCCTGCTTCTGTTACTCTGAGTTCTGAGGAACCATTGTCATATTGTTACATTCTACGCGTTCGTGGATTTGGAGTAATTGATAATAACACTTAATAAAGAATCAAAACACAGTTTATTCGCCAGTATTACACAGGACAGCTCTAAAGACACGTTTACTATAGTAAAAAAACTAACAAGCTGAAACAATCAGCAACAAAGCCTTCAGGCTACAACGGTGAAGACAGATCACGGCAAACCACTAAAGTACAGCTTTCAACTCGGTTGATCGCTCTCAAGCTAATCTCTGAACTAAAGACGCACTGCTACACTACTTTCTCCGCGTAGAGGCAAGGTATATATGGCTTTAACCTACCTTCGAGAATATTCCCAAGAAAACAACTAAGAATGCGTTCTAGAATGTTACTGCTTCGTCTATGGCATATGGCCAATTTTGTCGCCAAATATCATCAACTGGGCGATTTCTAACCAAATCTGGATTTGCCAACTCTGCATTTGCCATCCACTTTCTGGCAAACCTAACCCCGTTTGTGAGGAAGTTATATCATCGTAGCTGGGCCTTTCGGAATAATATTTTCACTCGAAGTAACAAGCTACTGTGCAGTTAAGATTATCGACTGTGTAGAACCTAGATATGCATTTAGAATAAAGTTTACCGGATGAAAGATTTCGTAGTTGCTAACATTACGTTTCACTTAAAAACTTTGAAACTTCTTCGTCTGTTTATGAAATAACTTCTAATGTTTGAAAGTTTAATCACATCATTATAGGCCGAATGAAATATAAATATTTAACTTTTAAACAGACGTAAATTTTTTTCATACTTGGAAAGTCAAGCAAAATTGCAAATCCACTGGTAATTCCATTTGCGAAGTTTTCGGTTCACAAACATTCTGTGCAATAATATAGAATTTACGCAGTCAGCATATTAAGGAAAACCGAAATGCACCCTTTCAGATCTTTTTAGACTACTGTTAACCTTCCTAGCGCTACAAGCACCTGTATTCTTTCTACTCTTTTGCTGTGTATGCACATGTATGCGCCGGAGCAATGTCATTGCTCTATGACATATATAAATGTTAATAAGCAGCATTCATTTCTAATAATTCTGCAACTATTGCATGCAGACGTTTGATGCAGCCGATTGCAACGAAAAAGAGATATGCATAACTACATACTGTAGCAGTCCCATATAAAATATCAGCCTTCTACGGCTACTCGTTTTTGAGTTATATGAGATACATATATCCGTACGTATATACGTACGTACAGACGTCGAGAAAAACTCTTCTGAATTAATTTTACAGACAGTTTTGGAAAAAGCATTCCTTTATTCTGTGCGTATGTACGGATATCACGCAGAACGTCGTTCATATGGATTCGAGTGCGGTCAAAATGGATATTTTCGTTGAAATGTGATACTCAAAATTTTTCGCAATTACAATAATTCCTTTACTTCGTACATAGAAGTAAAAAAAGATGAAGCATTTTACCCAAAGGATTACTGCTAACTGTTTAATGAAATTAAAAATAATTTCAAGAATTCTTATTCACAAATCAAGAATTGTCAGCCTTTTTTCTCCCCCAAAATTACTTAACTATATCATAACAATCATGGCAGACAACATGGCGAACTATTTGATACCCATCTAGAAAGAAGGAAATCTAGTTCGAAAACTTCAAGAATAAAGAGTGGATACTCAGTATTATCTTTTTTAAACTCATGTCTGTGAGATAAAAGGAATCGGAAATCCGAAAAATTTCCTCTGTCTTCGCGGGCGTATGCAGGAAGACGATTTCTCGGCTAGTTCAAGTCTTCTTGCGGCCGGGACGCAGCCCACACTGCCCGCCCGCTCTCTTTTCAGAAAGTGCAATGGCTTCTCTATTCAAATGAAGACATACCACGGGTCAGCTGAGGAAGAACTGCGGGTCTGGTATTCGGGAAAGGGGTAATTTATGCGGAGGCGCCCCTAATGCTTTCGTATTGAAAAGGATTCTGTGGAGATTTAGTTCATTTGGGGTGGATTCATTAAAAGGAAATGGATAGGACATTCCTATTGAATCGCTGTTAAGAAAAGGGCGAAAAAAAAAACAACTTAACAAGTGTTTGGCAATAAATTTTGTTTAAAAGGTTAAAAGTTCAACAGTGCAATTGTTAGGCAACATTTATCTCCAAAGGAAGAACGGGAAGATTATTTTAACGGCTCATTACATTGTAACTAATCATAATAACCACGTCCACTGAATAAGAATAAAACACACTGATACAGAAATACTGTCGAGTATGAAACATGATGAATAAACAGTGATATATACATATATATGTCTGGCTAGGCCTATTGCAGCGAAAAAACGAGATGCGCAACTACATATTATATCAGTCCTATGTACAAAATATCAACGTTCTACGGCTACTCGTTTTCGAGATATGCGAGATACATACGTACGTACCTACGTACAGACGCCACAAAAAACATCTTTTCAGAATTCGATTTAAATCCATTTGGGGAAAAAAAGGGTCCTTTATTCTATCATTATCTACAAATATCACTCAAATTTTTTTTTTTCAAATGGAATCGAGAACGGTCAAAATGGCTGTTTTTGTCGAAACATGATACCCGAAATTTTTCGTGATTACAGTATTTTGCTTCGTACAAGGAAGTAAAAACTGACATTGAAAAAACATGTAACTCCACGGCTGTGATAGTCTTTAGAAGGTATCGCTGCAGTTATACCTTACCACTTTTCTTACCACTTTAATTTATTTTTCATTCTTATATTACGGTCAAAAGACTCCCTAGAGCAAAACGTTTACAGGAAATGCGAAATAACAGAATAATTTTCACTGACAGTGGAATTTTAACCTCAAACTAAAAAAATCTCGCACTACCTGAAAATGTATTATTACAATTTTTTTTTATTAGCCCAAAAGGGCAATTAGTTCGGAAGGGCTATTAATTTCGTTTTGGCATTTTGCGTCGGTTCACTTTTCAAATTGTGGCCACCAAATATTAGAGTCCTGCATTATATTTAACGAAATTAAATAATGAAGAATCTGCATGGATGTGTGAATGTTTCTCGCACTGTGAAAAAACAACAGTTCCCTTGAGCCATCGAATTTTAAATAACATAACCCTCCACCCGAATACAGGCACCTGAAAGCCCAAAGTTGGAATTTGGAACCTGTTTTATTATCTATTTCATATTTTGTCAAACATTAAAGAATTTTTGATTAACAAATTCAAGTGCGCAATGGCAACACTGTACAATTTGTTTTACTGCAGCATTCGAGACTGATCGGAAATTCTAAAGATGTGCTCTTTTCAATATTTTGTGATATTGCTGTTGAGTTGAATTTTATGGTTTAAGTGCGAAAAGCATAATATTGAATAAATAAAGTTAACACACAAAACGTTAAAAGTGCCTCTTTGGGCATAATCTAAAATCTGAAAGCTTTGAGATTTTTTTTTTTTATGTTACCGAACTTCAATAAACTATAGAATTTTGTGTTTCAGATATTAAATTTTAATGCAATTTAAAAGGCAGTTTCAAAGATTGTTTTTTTAATGCTGAGTGCTCAGTGTTATTAGCTTTAAAGGTTCGTGTTCTAACTGAAAGTATGAAACTGATGGGGTATATTAGATGCAATGCCCTGTTTTATCATAATGCTTAAATAATTCTTTTAATTTTAATTGATATTCACCTGGCTACATGCTTTCTTTATTTCACAGTTTTCTTGTAACATATCTCATAATACATCAGGAAAATTAGAATATTAGAAGGATTATTATATTTTACACTTTTTTGTTGTTATTGTTGTCTATTCTACATTTATTTTCCTATTTAGCAGAATATTTCTACCACTTCGCAGTTTTCGATCTAAAGCAGGAATTTTCAAGATTGTCAATTCAAGGAACACATAAAATTATCTTTTCTAATGCGTAAGCCTATACATATTCAGAAAATTAATGTTAAAGAAGAATTGAAAATATATCCTATGTTGCATATGACATATAAAATGAGAAGAAAATCATTATTTCCTTATAAACTTACTTATAAAAGCATTTATGCTTCATATTATTTTAAGCAATAACAATAGTGGAAGTATCAAAATATCAGTTAATTAAGTATTTCAGACATTTAACTCTAGTATTGAATATTTCTTTGTAACTTTGATTTTTATCTTGTGGAACCCATACAATATTTGCACGAAGCCCTAAGATTCCGCGCAATACACTTTGAAAGTCACTGGTTCTACAGTATTCACGCTGCCATGTAATACATTGCGGCTTTATTGTATTGTTACGGATTTTGTATTTATTTAGCTGTTTTAATAGAATTGTAATTAAAACTGTTTTATTTCCTCGGGCAACGCAGACGGCTTTTGAAGAAAAAGCTACGTCGGAAAAGTAAGAAGAAAAGAGCGCATGCATTTATAATATTTAATAAATAAATATCTCGTAATTGCTGTTACCATCCAGAAAAATCTAGAAAAATCGAGAATGTTCTAGTGAATAATTAAAAAAAGCTTATAAAAGCCGAATTAAAACACCTCAACTCAGTTGCTGTTGTTTTAAACGAACTGTTGTTTACATAATGCTGTTATTGAATGAAAAGAATTCGCTGTGAGGTCGAATTAGTTTCTGTATATTTTGAATTTGAGTTTTATTTAACGCTGAAGTAGTTTAAAATACAACTACTGTGGGATATTGCGGTATTGTACGAATATCTCTGAAGAAATATTTCAGCATTTTGTTTCATTTCTCGCGAAAAGCATAAATTTTATTAACTTTTACCTACTTGTGCATTCAATCCATTGCAAGCCCGTAAGCACCCAACAGTATTCTTTATTCACTAAAGCAGGGGTATGATTTCGGATTTTAGCTATTGCCTACCTATAAGATTTTAACAAGTAAACTATTGTCCGTTAGAATGTTGACACGTATGAAATCCTTTAGTCCCAGTACTAATTTTCCTTCGTTTTCTGCTTGTGAAAAAAACATCTTCCATTTTGTTCTTCATGTTGTTTGAAACCTTCATTATCCAATTATCTTTCATTTTATTCTCCATCTTGTTTGAAGCCTTGATTATCCAATTTTGGTTGTCCGTCAAACTTGTTTGAAACTTTAATTATCATAGATGTTAGGTTAGTATCCTGGATAAGACATTATTGCCCGTGAATATAGTTTCTTTGAGAAATAAGATCACTTATAAATGCGGATATAGAAGAGTCCTCTTGGCAGATTGCTAGAACAGAAAATGGGCATGCGGGATCTTCATAGTCTGTTTTCCACCAGAGTGCTGTCGTTCAAAACAAGGATAAATCTTCGGTAAATAACTTTCAAATGCTCTGTCGTAATAGAATAATTAAATTCAATTTGTAAGACTAAGAAGTACCACCTCCTGGGGTCGTTTACTGTTCTTGCTGAGATCTGTAGATTCGACTTTTTTACGGTAGGGACCCTAAAAGATGAGACACCACGGAGGTGTAGGTAAAAGGTTTAGTTAGGGTTTCGAGGGATCAGAGAGGCTTGATATCTTAGGTAAGTGCTATGGACAGGGTTTCTAGTTAATAAATATCCTTCCAACTTCTGAGCGTAGAATTCAGCCCCTGGGTTTCATCAAACAGATTCCTCTTGGAGTTATTCTCTTCTTGGTGTTATTCCTGAACCCTCCAGGAGATGTTGGTTCAACTCGGAGGACACTATCAGATGGTGCTCGTTCAGAGAAGTAGACGAAGAGTGGGTTCAAATAGTCTTCCACCTCTATTTGAATATTTATATCAGAATATGCTTGCTAAGGTTGTAGAGATATTAGGTTATTTTGAAAGCAGGAAACGTGAAAATTGAGCTGTGCCCTCGCCGGGATACGAAACGCGGACCTCTCGAATACGCGTCGAGCGTGCTGACCACTACACCACGAAGGCATGCGAAGAAGGCGGGAGAAATACCTTATAAGGTGTTCAGAAACATAGGGCTGAAGTTGGCAAGGCCTGTAGTCAGTTCGATACTGCTCCTTCCGCCTTTTTTACTATGTTGAGCCTAAACGATGAAACTCCACGGAGGGGTAGGTAAAAAGTTTAGTTAAGTTTTCGGTTTATTTTATCATGGCAAAGCATTTGAGCGCTATCTGCCTTAGAGGAGGGATGCCTTCGCGGATGACTTTCTAAGAAAACTGGCTCGTATGCACGTTACACGTGGGGAAAAACACGAAACTGCCCATGCAACCAGTCCGTTCGCAGAGATTCGAGCCTCAGATCGAACTACCAATGTTCAGCGACTTTACCGCTCAGCCGCTAGTGGGCACTTTACTTAAGGAATTAGGTCTTTAAAATTGTTATATTCCAGTTTAATAAGCTTTATTTCGCAGAACATGGTCTTCAATTAACAAAACGCACTCAGTATCCTTTATTTTATTGCACATTATCCTGATTTGATAATTAATGTACTAATAATGCTATTTAAATCAATGACCTAAGTTCAGATCTGCCGAGAGCGGAAAAATAACATTGGGGGGGATCGAGAAAAAAACTCCGTGACATTATATTTTTTACATCTTTTTTAATTAGTCCTGTGATGACGGCGGCTTCTAACAAAACACATTTTGAAATGAGCTTTTGGTGGACCATTTCTCAGCGCTTTCTTAATTCTAAAAAAACTGGAAAGAGGCTTGTTTTTCCTGTTTATATCATTCATCCTGAGTTATTGATTGCGGACACGGAAATTTTTCTAGGTTCTCCACCCAGCGCATACCTTCCTAAAACAATACACATGACAAAACAATAAACTTCTTCACCTTCGTAATCGGTTGCATTCGTGACTGCCAACACCCCATACAAGCCGAGCAAGGTCGGCACATACAAATACTTTCGTCAGAACAGTAGCCCCAGCTATACTGAAAAGAACCGGAGTCCATTCTTGAAGCGTATACTTATATAGCCATGAAAGTGAGAAAATTGATAGAATTAAATTACCATATCGTACAATAAGACCTATGATTTACATTTTAAATTGTGTTCCTCATTCGGTCATTAATTTAACTTCGATGGATATTTATATCTTATTAATTAATATAGGTCATTGCCATCTAAACAAATAAAAATTGTTGATGCAAAAAAACAAAAATATAATGCCTGCTTGTCTAACTGTTCGGTATGTTTTCAGGAATTAATAACGATAGTAGAGTTCAAAATATATTATTATAAATGCAATAAATTGAAGAGTCTATTTCATTCTGGTGAAATATTGCTAGTCAGTAAATACATCGATAGGTATTTGTCCCTTAAAAGAAATTCAAGGGGTTTGGGAAAGGATATGCAAATTTTAATAAAAATTAACGAAAAAGGCGTTCAGAAACTATTAATGACATGTATATATATTTAGTAAATAATTGCAGTTTTTTTATTATTTGAAGTACTTCGAGATTGCTCAGAAACATATGAAGTCTGCAGAAACCTTCAAAGGAACCTCACGTGATCTTAATTTTGAATGTAAACGAGTACTGTA
This sequence comes from Stegodyphus mimosarum, assembly GCA_000611955.2. NCBI lineage: Eukaryota > Metazoa > Arthropoda > Arachnida > Araneae > Eresidae > Stegodyphus > Stegodyphus mimosarum. Next base: position 68,691 of record KK117643.1, read on the forward strand.
TGGAATTAATTACGAAGAACATAGACTTATCATTTTTTTAAAACGAAAGAAAAAAACGAAGAATCCGAGAAAACTGTTAACTCGGGAAGAAGTTAAACATTGTCAACACGTACAGTATTATAAATGCATAACGATAATTACTTTCAAAATGAGTACATTATGTTAAAAAAAGAAAATCTGAAAAGTTTCAGATTTTAAATTACGTCTAAAGGGGCGTTTTTTAATGTTTTTTGTATTACCTTTATTTATTAAATATCATGTTCTTTGCACTGAAACTATAAAATTCAGTTCAACAGCAATATCGCAAAATATTTTTAAAATGAGTTATCTTTAGAATTTCCTATACACAGTTCCGCGCGTTTTAGATAAAAAGTTTTTTCCTTCCCTGTAGAATGTTACCATTGCTCGCTTTTAAATTGTTTGAGTCTCTTCATCAAAAATTCGTTAAAGTTTTACAAAATATGAAATAGAGAATAAAACAAATTCCAAATTTGGGCTTCCAGATGCGAATATTCGAGTGGAAACGTGCGTTCTTCAAAATTGGATGTCTCTAAGTACCGTTTTATCACATTTGGAGAAATATACATACATTTATGCAGATTCTTCATTATTTAATTTCTTTAAATATATTACTACAGGGCTGCAATATTTTGTGGCAGTAGTTTGAAAAGTGATTCAGACTTTTAATGTTTCCAACGCAAAATTGCAGAACTAAAACAATAGTCCTTCCGCGACAAAGTCCCTTTGGACTAAAAAAGAAAAGAAAATCTGAAAAGTTTAAGATTTTAGATTACGTCCAAAGGGGCGTTTTTTTAACTCATTGTGTGTTACCTTTATTTATTGAATATCATGTTCTTTGCACATAAACCATAAAATTCAGATCGAGAGCAATATCGCAAAATAATTTTTAATTCAGCATATCTTTAGAATTTCCGACACACACTCTCACGCGCTGGAGGTAAAAATGTTTTTTTCTGTACAACGTTGCTATGGCTCTCTTTGAAATCCTTGAATTTGTAAATCACAAATTCTTTAACGTTTTGCAAAATATGAAATCGATAATAAAACAAATTTCAAACTTGGGCTTCCAGATGTCCATATTCGCAGTAGGATTACGTTATTCAAAATTCGATGGCTCTATATACCGTTTTTTTTATCAGAATGCTAGAAACATACATACATTTATGCAGATTTTTCATTATTTAGTTGCTTTAAATATAATACAGGGCTATAATATTTGGTGGCAACAATTTGAAAAGTGAAACGGACATTCAGAGTGATTCGACTGAAAATCGCAAAACGAACACAGTAGTTTTTCTCGGACAAAGCCCCTTTGGATTAAAAAAATGCTTTTTAATCAAAAAATTCGTATTGTCCTTTGCTTTTGGGTTGAATTTTGCATCAATTGAAAATACGATGTTTCAAGACTTCTAAATAGTTTTACGATTCACATTGTTTCCATTCTGTGCATAGACTAAGGTTTTGCTCCACTAAAGTCTTGTTCAAGACTCATATTGTGTGCACCGTGTTAAATGAGTTCTCTTGTGTGCTGCAGAGAGCGAGTCGCCAGTATTCTGGCATATAGCGCCATCTCATGAAACCTCCGGGCAATTGTAGACCATGAAACCAGAAGCATTATAGAGAGAGAACTGTGAAAGTGTATTTGCCTTGTGTTGCCGCACTTAAAGTGGCAATGATAACTATCCTCATTCGTCGTTATGGATCTTGGTCGGATCCTCATTCGCCATTATGGATCTTGGTCGCATCCTCATTCGTCGTCGTGTATCTTGATTGATCTTATCAAGGTCCTTTCGATATGGATCCATTGTTCTGAAACTGTTTCCGCAAATTGTAGAGACACAAATTACATTGTAGCCACCTTAGCTTGTTATTGGCCTGCTTCCAATCTACGGGCAATTCATCATCTCATTCTGTCATCTCTATATTTATGGCTACTCATTTTATATGATACTTTGTGAAATTTATCCATTCTTATAATAGATAAATTTTATAAAGTTCCAAAATTATAAATCTGCAATTTACGGTTTATATTAAAATTATTTACAAAGAATCTTCATATCCAGTTCTAGCCAGAAACACGGCGAATGTCGTGAAGGAGAACGAGCGCACAAATCGCTGAAAACCCGCCCTGTGCTTATATCCCCTGCACAATCATAACTCCGCAAGACACGCACGTGTAAACTTACGTCTTCGGCTTTGAATATTTGCATAATTAGCACCTATTTCGTAAAAATAGATATAATTTGCAAATTTTCTTAATTTTGCTGTATTTATACATTTAACAATATATACAGGGTGGCCCAAAAGTCCGTTACCGTTTGAAAGTTCAATACTTCGAGGAATAATGTAGGTAGAGAGGTAAAAACTGACACGCGTGCTTGAAATGACATGGGGTTTTACTGAAAGAAAAAAATGGCAATAAAAAAGGCCGACATACGGTGCTGGGAAGCAAAATGTCAGTGATGCCGCATGAGAATCGTATAAGAAATGAACTGCATTGAGAGAGGGAATCAGTCCGTTCATGACTTTGAAACTTTTCTATCCTCGCTTACGGGTTTTGGTCACGGTGTGATGTGGATTTATTACATCAATCGTGCTCGGACCATTTTTTCTTCGAGGAAATGTTTGGCTCTGCTATTTGTATTCTGCTAGTTGTATTTTAGAAGTGCTAAATGTGGCCGCCTCCACATGTAATAACTTATCGTAACAGCCATTTTTTTAACGAAGTTAACTAGAAAGGTTTACTTCCAACAAGAAATAGTTCTTTTCTTTGGTGTAGGAAGGTAGCTATAGACACAGCGAAAAAAGGAACGGTTCTATATCTCCCCGTTCTACTGGGCCGATTCACGAAATTCGAATTGCGTTTCAATGTCTCGGAAGTGCGACTTAGGATATATATTAGATTTATATATAGTTTTGTTCTAATATAGGTATTTTGACACAAAATGGGACCTTTTTCTAAAAGAACATACCAAATTTTTCAATATTTCGATTCCATTACTCCAATTATGTCTAAATATTAAATTTTGTAAAATTTGGTGCTAAATTTACGGGCAAATTCAAAAATTTAACTTGGTGAATTTTTTTAGTGTGAGCCAAGAATAATTCACTTGGCGAATTTCTTAATATGTGGCAACCTATTTTCCTTCCCTTCCATTGTCCACAAGCGGAAAAAAAGTCACATCGTTCTTGCCTTTTCACATTGTGAATGACAGGAAAAAAAATCGTTCCTAATTTCAAATAATTTTAACAAAGTGCGTAAACCACATTTTCGTTATTATCGCTTTCAAACTTTCCAATTTCAAAACGCGCCAATAGATACATTCACGTATATTTTCGGAAATTTTGAATAAAAGGCTCTAATTTTTTTTGCAAGTATGCTTAGAAATGCACCTACTTTAAGATGATGGTAAAACTTTTATAGGTTATAATTCAAAATGTTTTTCGAAAAATTTATAAAAATCATTTAAAAATACAAATTTTAAAAAATAAATCCTAAAAGATCGGTGAATATTATTTAGAATGAACCTAAATTTCGAACTGTGAAAGAAGGTATCAAGTAAGTGTAATAAAAAAGAGATATTAATGAATTCATACCAAATCGAATTAACATTGAGGAGCTAAAATTTTGAGAGCCAATTTTCTAAGAACTACACTCGTGTGAGTTTTACAAAACTTGGCAGTTTGGCACAATTGGAGTCTTAGAATGGAAATATGGAAAAAAATTATCATGTCATTTCAGAAAAAGCCCGATTTTGTGTCAAAATACCTGTATTAAAACAATGTTATATATAAACCTAAAATGTATCTTAAGTCGCGCTTTCGAGAAATGAAAAACGCAATTTGAATTTCGTCAATCGGCCCAGTAGAACGGGAGATATAGAACTACCCCACTTCATCCCCCCGCAGTGTACTTAAATTGCTAGAGGAAATACCAACATTGCTATGTTAGAATGTTAAGCAATTGTTTTGTATAAACATCTCTCGTTTGGATTGCTAGGAAATTGAGAAATAGAAAGAAATAAGACGCCTTTCAACTAATGCTCCGTGAAGCAAGTAATTTTGTATGAGGTCACGTGAGAACATGCTACAGCCGGAATGGTAGAACTTTATTTCAGACTTTTTTTAGTTTTCTTTTCAATAAACGGTAGTTAGATTTCCCTCGCGTGGCATTTATCAAATACATTACATTTTTGGAATTTTGTCTAACATATCCACGAGTTCCTAATAACATATTTCAATGTATTGTCAATGTGAAAACGGCTAGGCATTTAGATGATTCATATTGATGTTACATAAAAGGTCTGCATAATGTACCGTATACAGTGGAAATTTAAATAGGCGATAAATTGTTAGTCTCATCAAGCTGCTTCCCCCTCCCCCCTCATTCTTTAAGCTGTAGTCGATGTCTTTCTGTTTTATTTCAGAGGAAGACAATTACATGTTTGAAAGACATTGTGCAGACTTGCATAAACATATTTGCAATCTTTGATTCTTTTATGCTTTGAAAAAGGTCAACACTTTTGTTTGGGCGCGTCGGGGTCAATTGTTTCATTAATTTTCAGAGCATGGCAGCCGCTCGAAGGTCGACACGAGTTAAAGGGGCTCGAAGGGATTCTTAGACCTGTATGTAATGTTAAGTTGTTCTTTGTGTATTTATGATCGCTGTTTAGTATGGTTGGTGTCTGTTCTATTTGGGTCAGCGACTCACAAATGGCTATGACATGGGACAAGACAATTATCTATCGCTTAAATCTCTTTCTAAACAATAGATTGTTTAAAAAGAAATGAAATGGACTTTTATGTTGTGAAGAAATGAATGTCAAATGAAGAACATTATTCAGAAAGAAGTATAATTCTTACGCATGAAACGGAAACTCATAGATTTCTTTGAAATTTTAGTTATAAAATGTGAAGGTTAAAATGAAATTTAACATAATACTTCAAAGGTCTTTTAGCTTCTCTTTTATATATATAGCTTGATATAAATAAATTAAAAATCATATATATATATATAGCTTGATAATAAATAAATTAAAAATCTATATAGCTTGATAATAAATAAATTAAAAATCAATTTTTCAATTGCTTTTTACAAAGAAGCATAGTACAGTATCAATATGTGTGAGAAGTTCTTTATTTCATCAAGGGCACATTTTAAATATTTGTCCTGTATATATATTATTGGGGCATGATGATATAGGGCCTTTAGTGCTGGTTTTTTCTGAAAATTTGAAATCTCATTTCAAATTTTCAGAAAATGCCAAAACCTTTATCAGGTGATATCAGACTTTGCCACCGAATTAGCAGTTTAAAAATGTCTTTCCTGTATGAAAAATATTAAATGCAAAATATGAATAAAAGATTTAGAAGAGTGTCCTATGTAATATAATCTTTTCAGTGTTGCAGTATGTAGCAAATTAGATATCAAGGCAGTAGTACTCAAATCAGAGGCAATATTCGGGTTAAAAATATTATATTCATTGGATAGGGTTTATTTGGTTATACCAAAGCATGCGAATACTATCTACCTAAGGGAAGAGCTGCCTTCTTGGGAAACTTTCAAAGGCAACTGAGTAGTTAGTATCCACGAGTATAACATTCGTATATTTTTACTAAATATCATTTTTATTTAAAATGTAAATATAATATTGGATTGAATGTTAACGTAGGCTCTACTGCCGTTAATAAATATTAAATTTTAAATACTGCCCTTGGCATATTTTTTATGAGGGGCGGGATTGCTCTAAGCACATATCTGTCGATTCATGTAGCTCAGAAAATCTGAAAGTTTGGCTACTGCTGCAGTGGAAACTTTAAAAATCTTATTTAGGAAGAAATGTTTCATGCTGTATCTGGAAGCGGGAGACTTTAATTATTTATAACCGTATGTACGGTCTGAATTTAAGTTGTTGTTAGACAATCGTTTGGCCTCGAAGCCGGAGAATCTGACTAACGTTTCTGTTGAAATCTCTCTCAGAAGAGGGAGAATAAGCTACATTTGAGCTAACTTGCATTGCTATTATTTGAAGACTTTGTTTCATGTTATTTTATACCATCCCTTGTGTTATGTGATCGAACTTTTATTGTGTTTGTATCAGCACAATGTATATCTCGCAAACAAAAAAAAATAGGGGATAGTTCTGTACCTTCCATTCTACTGTGCCGATTGATGAAATTTTACTTGCATTTGTCGTGTTTCCAAAGCGCTACTTAGGCTATATATTAGATTTATACACACATTGTTCTCATATACATATTTTGACACAAAATCAAGCTTTCTCTGAAATGAAGTAAGTTTTCTTTCCATATTTCAATTCTGAGAGTCAAACTATGCCAAAATATTAAATTTCGTAAAATTTGGTTAGAAATGTACCGAGAAATTTAAAAATTTATCTTGGTTTCCTTTTTTCAATTTGTGCCAAGAATAATTTGCTTGCCGGTGAAATTCTTAATTTATGGTAGGCTATTCTACTTTCGCTTCCATTATGCACGACAGGAAAAAAAAGGTGTATCTTTCATTCTTTCAGATAATTTTAACAAAGTGCATAAACCACATTTGGCCTTATTACCCCTTATTATAAATATGCCAAATTTCAAAACGCGCCAATACATAAATTCCCGTATATTTTTGGAAATTTTGAATAGAAAACTCTAAATGTCTCCTAGAAATATATCTGCTTCAAGCTAACGGTAAAATGTTTAAAGGAAATTCAAAACACTTTTCCGAAAATTTATCAAAATAGCTAAAAAATACAAATTTTACACACAAATCAGAAAATAGCTACGAATTTTATTTATACTGAACCTAAATTACGAATTATGAAAGACGGAATATGGTAAGTTTAGTAAAAAAACAAATATTAAATATATATCAAATTCACATGACAATGGGGAGCTAAAATTTTGAGACCTATTTTTTTAAAAACTATATGTGCGATTTTTACAAAACTTGTATTTTTGCATTATTTGTATCCTTAAATCGAAATATGGAAAAACTTTGGTATGTAATTTCAGAAAAAGTTCAATTTTTGTCAAAATACCTATGTTACAACAATACTATATATAAATCTAATATATATTCTAAGTCGCGCTTTCGAGACACGAGAAACAGAAGTTAAATTTCGTCAACTGGTCTAGTAGAACGGGAGGTATTCTTTCTATGTCCAAAGGGGCTTTGTCCCTGAAGTTCTATTGTTTTCGTTTTGCAATTTTGCGTCGAATCACTCTGAATGTCCGTTTCACTTTTAAAATTGTTGCCACGAAATATTATCGCCTTGTATTATATTTGAAGGAATTAAATAATGAAGAATCTGCATAAATGTACGTATGTTTCTCGCATTGTGATAAAAAAAGGTACCTAGAGCTATCAAATTTTGAATGACATAATCCTACTGCGAATATGGGTATCTGGAAGCCCAAATTTGAAATTTGGAATTTATTTTATTATCGATTTCATATTTTGTAAAATTTTAACGAATTTTTTATTAACAAACTCAGGTATTTCAAAACGAGCAATGGCAACGTTGTACAGAAGAAACTTTTTTTATCTCCAGCGTGTGAGACTGTCGGAAATTCTAAAGATATGCTCAGTTTAAAATTATTTTGCGATATTGCTCTTGAAGTGAATTTTATGGTTAATGTGCGAAGAACATGATATTTAATAAATAAAGGTAACACACAAAATGTTAAAAAAACGCCCCTTAGGACGTAATTAATTTTTTTTTTTTTTGTGCACATTAACGACATATGAGCTTAAATAACCATGAGCACGTGGATTAGAACTTCACCAAATTTTACATATTTTTCTTATGCTTTTAACTTATGTACAGGTATTTTAGATCACATCATACCATTATACAAAATCGCTTGTTGAGTCTCGTAAAAAAACTCTAGGAACTTTTAATACGTTTTTAGGACTCTCGACGCGTAAGTGTCTTCTCGTTTCACTATTAACGCTTAGTCAGTAAGATTCAATTCATTTTTCCTTCTGTCAAAAAATATGACACCTCTTATGTTATGATGATGCATATGTGCTTTTAAGATAATTAAATGGCTTTTAAGTTTTTGAATGTTTACTCGAAGAACGATGTGACGTTCATTCAAGTAGGCTAAAGGGCAAGGCCTCTGCAAGATGCGCAAATGTGACGAAGGACGTCTGAGCGGATGTTCCAATACGCCTTCTGGAGATACTCTGGTTGGTGTTCTTCGAAAAAAAGATTTACAAGTGTAACAGGCGAAGAATTGTCCCTCTTTCCACTACAACTTCAATGGTTTCAACTATGGAATTTATGTGCGCCTTTTGGAGATATTTTGTTTGGTGCACTCGGGAAAAAATTGTACAACTATAGCAGACCTAGAGTTGTCCGCTCTTTCCATTGTAAATTCAATATTTTCAACAGTGGAATTTATGTGCAACTGATTTTAATTTTGGTGCATTTTTTTATTCTTCAAACAGTTTTTAAAATATTTCAATCGCCTTATTTTTATTTATTTATTTATTAGTCCAAAGGGGCTTTGTCCCTGAAGGACTGTTGTTTCCGTTTTGGCATTTTGCGTTGATTCACTGTAAATGTCCGATTCACTTTTCAAATTGTTGCCACCAAACATTATCGCCCTGTATTATATTTAAAGAAATTATATAATGAAGAATCTGCATAAATGTATCTATGTTTCTCGCATTGTGATAAAACAACGGTACCTAGAGCCATCCAATTTTGAATAAGATACGTTTCCACTCGAATATGGGCATCTGGAAGCTCAAATTTGGAATTTGAAATTTGTTTTATTAGCTATTTCATATTTCGTAAAGCTTTAACGAATGTTTGGTTAAGAAACTCAAAGATTTAAAAGTGAGGAATGGCAACACTGTACGGGAAAAAAAAGAAAAAAAAAAACGTTTTATCTCCAGCGCGCGGAACCGTGTATCGGAAATTTTAAAGATATGCTCCTTTTAAAATTATTTTGCGATATTGCTCTTCAACTGAATTTAATGGTTTAAGTGAGAAGAACATAATATTTAATAAATAAAGGTAACACGCAAAACGTTAAAAAAACGCTCCTTTGGACGTAATTTAAAATCTGAAACATTTCAGATTTTTTTTTGTGTGTGTGTGTGTGTGTGTGTGTATGTGTATTTATGACAATTTTGTTTACTTAATTTTCTATAATGATATATTACGAAAAGTAATACGATATATTATGTGAAGTATTTCGTTAATGATTTTCTAAATAAATAGTCGAATGGTTGGAAAAGTTTGACATTTATAAAAGCTTTCATGTAATGGACACATTGGAATGCACACTCACGTAATGGAATTGTTGCAGAAATGGAACAATTCCAAACATGTTTAATATCAATCAAGTCATTGCCTAAAGTCCTATAAGAAAATTAAAAGCCATCCTCCCCCCCCCCGAAAATCTTATTTCAAAGTACATACATGACTAAGAAATTTCAAATGTTAATATTAAGAAAGGCAGCCTGGGAAGTTCTAAAGTTCGTTCCACATTAGTTTCCAGCGCTTAAACTAGCTAGCTACACGGCGTTTCAAAGGATTTTCCCCGTGTTTAATGTAAATACGAACCAGTTGCTCTATAATTCCTCTTGAAGGCACTCCTTCATCCAGGCAAATAGCCCATGAAAAGTATTTCATAATCATTTGCATTCATTCATTACTTTGCTCTCTCAGTAAGAAGACTATATTATTTTCTCTCATCGAGGTCAGTTTAATACAAATGAAAATGAAAAAAACGTAACAGAATGTATTGCAGAAATAGCGTCAAACCAAAATTTATAAATTCTGTCTATATACAGCTGAAAAGAACATGCAAAAAACACTTCAGTATGAATAAAATCAGTACATTCTTTCCAAGCAACAGCCAATTCGTAAATAATTTTTCGTTGCCAAAACAGGAAGCAAAAACTTTTGACACTTAAGGTTAATACGTATGACGTTATGATTTAAATTTAATGAACTATAAAAATTTTTTTTCAATATCAGTAAAAGAATTAACGTGGCAATAACATATCCTGTCAATTATCCTAACCTGAAACAAAAAAAGTTCCTAACCTGAAATAAAAATGTTGACAACAGCAGCTATTTATATAAAATGCTGACATTAACGAAACCTTTTCGACATCCAATGACGTCACGTGCAATCGTTGCCTTCTTCAACGTCAGAATATAACCGTATATACTGCTACTAATAATAATATGTTTAATATTTCATAATGCTAATTTTATTTCATATTTTGTAAAACTTAAAATTTTTTATTACAAACTCTACGATTTGAAAGCGAGCAGTGGTAAGCCTTTTCGAAATAAAGCATTTTATCCACATCTCGCGCTACTGTTGCCACTCGGAAAAATGCGTGCAAAAATTAGCGTTTTCAGAGTTTTTAATTAATATTTCGGGTAATTAAAGTAGTACGAAGATGGGAACAGTCCAAATGGCTTCTCAGGAATTTTTGGAATCGGAAATAATACATTTAACGTTTGGCAATGCTATTTTTTTATTTCATATTTTATAAAACTTAAAAGAATTTTTTTATTAACAAACATCCGCGATTTGAAAGCGAGCAGTGGCAACACTTCTCGAAATAAAGCAGATTTTCATCTACAATTCTCCAATGTGCGAGACTGTTGCCAATCGGAAAAATGAGGGCGTAAATTAGTGTTTTTACAAGTTTTTAATTAATATCTCGGCTAATTAAAGTCGTACGAAAATGAGAATTGTCGGAAAGGCTTCCCACGAATTTTTGGAGTCCCGGGGTAGCTCTCTTGAAGCTGAAATTCCCGCCCTTCCGGAAGAGATTATGCCACAATAGATAGCCACATAGATGCGCGCAGATTTTAATAGTATAGCTTGCTAAAGTAAGTGTATGGAAGCGTTTATAATTTTTATCCATTCTAACAAATGTGACATTTGTGCTGCTATGGTTCTAGGTTTCGCTTAGGAAGTTTCATCTTGTATTGTGTAAGCGGTGCCGATGATTGCAGAGTTGCAGGATGTGCTTCCTCTTGACAGTGAAAAAGGGTCAACGCATTTTTACAATGATCAGAAAACAGCTGCTGCGTAAGAGGCCATAATTGAGCATTGTGTTTTGAATCCACCAGAACTAAAGAAAAAGTGTATAGAAAAGATATTTTGACCTGAATTCATGAACTGTTCATCGAACAAAACACCCTTCGGAGAGACATAGCAGTTGAAGGGTCAGAAAAATGTGCAAATATGAATAATTCATTGTAAATATTGAAAAGGGTAAAAAATTGAACAACTAGTTTAAATTATTTCAAAACTGTAAAAAAGAAGGTGGGTGGAGATTCATATTAGTACAAAAGACTCTTAAATCCGCGTATTAAATGCATTATCGTTTTGAGCGCTTGGATATAGACGATCTATATTCTTCAACATAGTCAGTATTCTGTCCACGAGAATGTTAAAGAATTCTTTTTCTTTCATAAACCGTGACATGTTCTAAATCGTTAAAAAATGACAGAGTACGCGATTTTTTTTATTTTTAGCCCAAAAGTGTTAGTGGTCTTAAAATCGAATTTTGCGCCGAATCATTGTAAATGCTTCGTTGCACTTTGCATTCGAAACTGTTGCCATTCGGCAAAATGTAAGATGCTTATTACTCAAACTGAAACTCGTAACGATCGACTAATAAACTAAGCTATTTCAAAGCAACAGATGCAATTCTCAATATTCGTTTTTTAATTTTGAATCGGATTTATTTAAATAAAAAAATGCATTTAATTTACAATTTATCTAATTAAAAATATTCACTATTTTCATTGAATGACGTTATACCTATGTATTACTTATCAGCCCAAAAGGCGTTTTCCCGGAAGGGCTATTAATTTCGTTTTGGCATTTTGCGTTAATTTACTTTTTAAACTGTTCCCACCAAATATTACAGCCCTGTAGTATATTTAAAGAAATTAAATAATGAAGAATCTGCATAAATGTATGCATGTGTCTCACACTGTGATAAAACAACTGTACTTAGAGCCATCGGCTTTTGAATAACGTAATCCTCCACCGAATATGGTCATCTGGAAGCCCTAATTTGGAATTTGTTTTATCAGCTATTTGAAATTTTGTCAGACATTAAAGAATTTTTGATTAACAAACTCAATGATTTCAAAGCCAGGAATGGAACACTGAACGAAAAAAAAAACATTTTCTTCTCCAGGGCGCGAGACTGCGTCACGGAAATTATAAAGATATGCTTACTTTAAAATTATTTTGCGATATTGCTGTTGAATTGAATTTTATGGTTTCAGTGCGAAGAGCATGATATTTTATAACTAAAGGTAACACTTAAAACGTTAAAAAACGCCCCTTTGGGCGTAATCTAAAACCTGAAAGCTTTCAGACTTTTTTTCATTTTTTGTAAAATATTAATGAATTTTTGATTACCAAACTCAACGATTTGAAAGGAAGCAGTGGCAACACTGTACGAAATAAAATATTTTTATCTCCAATGTGCGAGACTGTCTGCCGTAAATTCAAAAATTATGCTGTTTTTAAAGATTTTCTGATTTTGCTGTTGAATCCGATTTCATAGGGCGTAAGTGCGATGTACGTAATTTAATAAACAAAGTTAACAACCAAAACATTAAGAATAAAAAGACAAAACGTTTTGTAAACCATCTTAAAAGGAAACTAAAAACTATAACTAATAAGACAATGAAAAAAAATTAAAACATGTGTTCCAACACATAATATTGGACTGGAAATTCTAAACATATTTTGCTTTTAAAATGAACTGAATTTGGCTTAAGTGTGAAGAAAGCGATGCTTAATAATAAAGCTAAAAAGAACTTTTAAGAAATAATTGTTGTTGTTGTTCTTACTCATGTTCTCTTGTCTGACATAATCAGTCCAAGCCCACGAGAATTCTCGTGTCAAGGAGCGCAGGATTACGCCTGTCGTTGGCAATAGCCTTGAGCACCTAACAGGTGACAGTGCGATTTGGCTCAGTTCCGCCCCCAATTTTGATTGAGGGCACCCCGAAGGGGGACGGGTCCGAGGGTCTCCCACTTCTCTCCCCTTCCACCAAACCACATGACAGAACTTTCGGCTTGCCGCATATTTAAAATGCCGCACCGACACTATACATTTACAAACATCCATGCCTTCTCCGGGATTCGAACCCGAGCCCTTCGGCACGGCAGTCAGCGACGCTAACCACTATACCGGTTGGGCGGCAAGAAATGATCGGCAGGAGTGAGTGCAAGAGCAGACTAAGTAGGCTGCGAGTTCAGCTAGAGTGTAAAAAAACTTTAACAGATTCTTTTGGGTGACCGTTAAAATCTGAAATCTTTTAGAATATTTTATTTATTTATTTAAGCCCAAAGGGGTGCTAGCCCAGATAGGCTATTAGTCTCGAAAGGGCATTTGCGTCGAATCACTAAAATTGTTGAATCTGTTTTCAAATTGTTGCCACCAAATATTATCGCCCTGTATTATATTTAAAGAAACTAAATAACGAAAAATCTGCATGAATGTATGTATACTTCTCGCATTGTGAAAATCAACGGTATCTAGAGCCATCAAATTTTGAATAACGTAATAATCCACCCAATCGTAGGCACATGAAAACCTGAATTTTGAATTAGTTTTATTATTTATTTCATATTTTGTAAAAGTTTAACAAATATTTGATGAAAAACTCAACGATTTCAAAGCGAGCAGTGGCAACACTGTAAGGAGTAACACATTTTTATCTCTAGCGGGTGAGACTGCGTATCGGAGATTCTAAAAAAATACTGTCTTTAAAAGTATTTTTAACACGAACAGGCATTAGCCCAAGTGCCGTCAAAACATGTATGTGTGTGTAAATTGAAAAGCGCTCCTGTGGGCATAATATAAAATTTGAAAAACTGTCATTTTTTTCCTTTTTTCCTTTATTTTTTTGCTTATGGATAAGTTCTCAAACCATTTTACTGCATTGAAAATAGGAAGGAGAGAGTTTCTTATTTAATTGCAGCATTAGAGATCGAGACAATAAATCATTATTTTTTTAATGACATAATTAACGTAAATTGAACTTTTACTTAATTTTTACCATGTGTTCATATGCCATGTATGTTTGGTCTTTTAATTTTCCTAATGCATGTCATAAATCACCTAAAACATGTAATTCTTATAGGGTATTATTATCTAATACACGATTATGGAAATAACATTCATTGTTGAAAACAATAAGCATATTTATTCTCTAAAATTAATTGAACAGTTATTTGCTATTGGTCTACTTTCCATTTTTTTTTCACTTGGGGATAAGAAAATACTCAAAATAACTACTCTCACTTTTTTAAAAAATTAATTATTTTATCATTTAAATTTATGCTTGCATAAATTTCACTAAATTTCGCAAGCAGTTTAAAAATATATTCAAAGAAGAATAAAATTGCTCAATTATTTTAGTGAATTTTCCGTCCTTTGTTTAACTAAAAGAGCTGTATTTTCAAAGCAAAATGTGAAAGGTAACTATTTGTAACTTTTGTCTAATTTGGCGTCCTAAATCGACTACTTTTAAAGTAAAAAACTTCCTCTTTATTATCAAATAAATTTGCATTAAAAATGTTCTTCCTCGAAATGTTTTAGTTAAGAGCAGACGAATGATAAACAAGGCGGCAAGGTCAAAGTGAGTGAATTTGTTGAAGGGACGTTTCAGCTTAATTTTTATTTTTTTGCAAACAGCTAATTTAACTGGAAAGATAAAAATAGTAGTTTCTCAGTAAATTCTCTGCTGATTGTTTAAAAATGTTTTAAAGGTGACTTTAAAACTTCAATTTATGTTTTGCAGCATTTAAAGTAACTATTTTCCGCAATTTGTTAATTAGAATATAGTTTAAAATATGCAACTAGGTTTCTTTTTAATTGAATAGAAATAGTTAAGTACAGTCTTATATATGATTAGATCATTTTATCATTTTATTTCTTCCACGTATGAAGTAAAAAGGAAGTATTGTAATTGCGAAAAATTTCGGGTACCATATTTCAAGGAAAATATCCATTTTGACCGCTATCGAATGCAATTTAATGATGCTTTTGCGTGACATCTGTACGTAAGGACAGAATAAAGAAGTCTTTTTCTTCCCCAAAAATTATAAAACTGGTTTAAAATAGATTCTGAAGAGATCTTTTCGTGGCGTCTATGCGTACGTACGTACATATGTATGTATATATGTATGTAAGTATGAATGTGTCTCGTATAACTCAAAAACGAGTAGCCTCAGAACGTTGAACTTTTGTATAAAGGACTGATATAACATGTAGATGTGCACCTCCTTTTTTGGTTGAAATCGGCAGCACCAAAAGTATACATGTATATATATCTTCACTCTGTTACTCGTCTCAGTGAGCTCAGTTTGTTTATTCTCATATATTTGTAAATTGTGCATTTTCTGCTTAAAAATAATTTAATTATGTTGTTCTTATCTTCGGGTTAATGTTTTTATGCCTTTAGGTAACCTGCATGCAATAATTGTAGAATTATCAACAATTTAAAAGTTGTTTAAGTGCAGCTAAGCCTAATTTTTGTTTAACATAGCAGCCATATTTGTTTACATTTGAAATTTAGCAGAATAGTGGATTTGTTGTCAATCTAGAAAAATTAAGCTTCGCAACAACAAAGATAATATCCTCTTTTATTATTGCGAATTAAAGCATCCTTAATCCATTCTGTAATTATCATTTAAGTTATTAAATTATCCCATATATTGACTCAAGATAGCGTTCATAACAAATTAACTCAGTTTCTACAACTTTAGCGTCTTTTTGCAGAGTGAGACAAAAAGTAAAGTTTCGCTTTTGTGCGCCGAAAAATCTACCGAATTACTTATTTGTGCGGCTTGCCAAAATGTTTTGTTTTTGCACAAAAAATGTAATTTTAATAGAAAAATTTTTTTAATTGTTTTAACCGTATTTGGTATTTTATGTTTTTCTATCTTTCAATTTTTTTTTTAAATATATTTTGGGATTTTATGTATTTTTGCCTTGCGCGGAGTTAGAACTGAATTAAATATATGAGGAATGTATCTTTAATGAAGTTCGAGGAAATAAGTTTGAATGAAAGGCAGGAAAAAATTGCGTATAATTTAATATTCCGTATATGGAAGTCATGTGATGTTTACATCAGATATTTTACAGAGCAGTATTTAATATTGTTTTCTGTGCTATATGCAGAATTTATCTTGTTTTCTGTGCTATGCTTCTGTGCATTCGCCTGCATAAATACAGATTTATAATACTGTAAACTGTGTGCGTAAAAATGTTAGGTGTGTTTCGTAATATATAACTATTTTACGCGCAAGCGAAGCGTTCATTCCAAGTAAACAGGTCTATTAAACGCTTTCCCATTTGAAATCGTACAAAAATTCCAACCATTAAACTTTTATTTCGGTTTTTTAAAAAGCTAAATCTAAGTAAGCCTAAATTAAATCATCGATCAATTCAGACACCAGAAATGAAATGTTTATTTATTTCATCATCATCTACCGCTGCTATTACGTCATCTTGGAGATTTCATTCGTTAACTGAATTAATTAAGTCTTTAGCGTTCACTGCTCCACAAATAATCATCTTTTTTCTTATTCGACGATTTATAAATGCCGCATTTTTGGAAGATTTAAAAGTTTAAAAAATTCGTGTTATTTTGTAGTTCAGATTTTATTTCCACGCTTTGATTATGAACCCACAAACGGAAGAGTTGGCGTATTTTCTTTTGGAGTGAAGGTTATTTTCATCTTCAGTCTATCCCTTTGCTTTATTCTTTAACCCTTTCGGAGTTTATTTTTTTCCCCTTACTTTTCTTTCTTTGTTTTTCTCCCCCTCTGTCTTGTCACGTGGAGTGACTTAACTTGGTTGTACTATTTATTAAGATCTCATAATTCTGGAGTTTGTTGGTTAATACACTCTGCAGTACAAATGTCACTTTAAACAGCATTATTCTGCTTTCATTAGATGGCAACATTGTTGAGACTTTAGATTATTGCGAAGAAGGAGACATGAAAAATGAGCAATGCCCTCGCCGGGACTCAGACCTCTCGAATACGCGCCGAGTGTGCTGACGACTATACCACGAAGGCATGCTGAGAAGGCGGGAGAAAGGCCTTATATACTCCAGCTTTTTAACGGGCGACTAGGGATTAGGGAACCCAGTCGCCAAATTCTGGAGGTAGACAATCAAAATCCAACACCTCTTTTAGTTCGGCAGCCACTGCAGAGATATTAGGTTATTTCGAAGCAGGAGACATGAAAAATGAGCAAAGCCCTCTCCGGGATTCGATCCTGGACCTCTCGAATACGTGCCGAGTGTGCTACCGTTACCCTACGAATTCTCGCTGGAGGAAGGGAGAAAATACTTTATATATTTAAAATCCACAGTGGTCGGGATTAAGGGACCCAATCCCCGATTCCTGGTGGTGACGAATTGTTGTCCAGCACCTTTTAGTTCGGACGCTACTGTAGAGTCATTAAGTTTTTTTGATGCGGGAGACATGAAATATGAGCATTGCCCTCAGCTGGACTCGAATGCTCGACCTCGAATACGCGCCGAGTTAGCTTCGAATTACAGCATGCTGAAAGGAGGGAAAAAGTACCTTATAGGGTTATTAAAAAGTACAGTGAAATATGTCATGAGGATGACCTTCTGCAAATAGCCACATGTGAAAGTTACTGAACATTTGTGAGAATGTAAAAAAGTGTCGGCGTCAAATGCTTCCCCTTTAGTACAGAAGACCAGAATTATCTGAAAATGAGGTTGGTCATCTTAGTGAAGTTTCACTGTAGTTTTTTTTTTTAGTCCAAAGTCGCTTTGTCCCTGAAGGACTATTGTTTTCGTTTTGCGATTTTGCGTCGGAAACGTTAGAAGTCTGAATCACTTTTCAAACTGTTGCCACAAAATATTGCAGTCCTACACTATATTTAAAGAAATTAAATAATGAAGAATCTGCATAAATATATACATGTGTTTCTCTCATTGTCATAAAACGACGGTACCTAGAGCCATCCAATTTTGAATAACGTACGTTTTCACTAGAATATATGAATCTGGAAGCTCGAATTTGGAATTTGTTTTATCATCGATTTCATATTTTGTAAAACTTTTAACGAATTTTTGACGAACAAACTCAAACGATTTATGCAATGGCAACACTCTACAAAAAAAAGCCCTTTTTATCTAAAGCGCGTGGAACTGTGTATCCGAAATTCTAAAGATAGACTCATTTTAAAATTATCTTGCGATGTTGCTGTTGAACTGAATTTTATGGTTTAAGTGCGAAGAACATGATATTTTATAAATAAACTTAACACACAAAACGTTAAAAAACGCCCCTTTGGACGTAATTTAAAAATCTGAAACCTTGCAGATTTTTAATAATTGTTATCTTACGGTTTATAATCCTATCGAAAAACGAATCAGCGTCTTTAAATATTGCCAATGAAATTTACAAAATCTACTAAAGGCAATGAACGAAAAGAAAGTTTTAATTATTTTTTTAAATATATATCTCCCTTCTTGTGAGATTATGTAGCTTAATTAGTAGAAAAACAGCATCTTATAATTTAATTTTCATTTTGAGGTAGCTCATGAAACTCTTGTGAACCAAATAATTGAAGCTTTTAAAATACTTGCCTTCTGTTTGGTTGCTTCGAAGCGTTTAAAAAATGTATTTAAGTAGACTTTTAAAATAATTTATGAAAAAGTTCATTACCTAGATATCTTCTTTAATCTGATACTTAAAATAAGTTAATAAACTGAATGCTAGAAAAGCGTTAAACATTACCCAGTAAGCAAATCAAAAGAAGCTAAACATTTTCCACTTACACTAGATTGCTTTTCATATTGCACTCATCTGCTTTTCTTTTTTGTTGTGATTTGTAATAATGAAGACAGAGCTTAATTATATATGATAGATATTATATATGGTACTTAAAAACAATTTCATATGATACATAATTATAATGATTAATCAAAAATCATTTTTGCCCAAACAGGCAATTTGCCCAGGAGTGCTATTAATTTCGTTTCGGCGTTTTGTGTTGGTTCAATTTAAACGGCGTATTACTTTTTAAATTGTTGCCACCAAATATTAGAGCTTTGCATTATATTTAAAGGAATTAAATAATGAAGAACCTACATGAATATGTGTTGCTTTCACTGTGAAAAAACAACGGTACCTAGAGACATCGAATTTTGAATAACGTAGTCCTCTACTCGAGCATAGGCATCCGGAAGCCCAAATTTGGTATTCGTTTTATTATCTATTTCATATTTTCTAAAATGTTAATAAATTTTTGATTAATAAACTCGAAGATTTCGAAGAAAGCAATGGCAGCACTGTACGGGAGGAAAAAAACTATCTCCAGCGCGCGAGACTGTGACTTGGAAAATTCTGAAGACATGTTCTTTTTAAATTATTTTGCGATATTTTTGATGAATTGAGTTTTGTGGCTTAAATGCACAGAACATGATGTTTAATAAATAAAGTTAACACACAAAACGTTAAAAAAGCACCCATTTGGGCGTAATATAAAATCTGAAAGCTTTCAGACATTTTTTTTCTTACTGGCTTTTAATAGATTCTCTATACTTAGCCTTCTAACTCAGGCGCTTTACCTCTCAAATATGTCAATGTCTGCCGATCGCATTTTAAGGATTTTTAAGACACCGGCTAATCCGAGAATACTAATCTTGTTTTACTACAGACGCGCATTCCACCATGAATAACCATTCATGCTTCAGTAACCGAAAATTCTTACCGGCCTTTCACTTTTTAACTGGATCAGTAGCTGTTCGATAAAGCTTGTAAACGATTCCAAAACAAATGGACCGCAAACTGCAGTCTCTTACGCTTCGTTTTACCGATGGTATTGTGGTTAAATATCCGTGTGAAATGCAGAAATGGTAGATGGTGACATTTATTTTAACTCAAGCAAGCATTTTTTTATCGTAATATATCATTTCAAAATAATCGTA
>KK117643.1:88740-100712 GCA_000611955.2 Stegodyphus mimosarum
TTATTTAGCAAATCTAAAACTAAAATTATTATCCAAAAGGAATGCTAGCCCAGAAGGACTGTTTTGGGAATTTGTGTTGAATCATTAGAAATGTCTGCGCTTTTCAAATTGTTGCCACCGAATATTATCCGCTTGTGTTATATTTAAAGAAATTAAATAATGAGGAATTTGCATGAATGTATGCACGTTTTTGGCGTTGTGAAAAAACAACGCTACCTAGAGCCATCAAATTTTGAATAACATAGTGCTCCACACTGGAGGCCGGAATTTTGAATTTCGAATTCATTTGATTGTGTAATTCATATTTTGTAAAACGATTTTTGATTAACAAAATGATTTCAAAGCGAGCAGTGACAACAACGTACGGGAAAAGACATTTTTATCTCCAGCGCGCCAGACTGTAATTTCATCGATTGCTTTCATTGGTGATTCAGTATAAAGCATTAGGATGAGCAAGCGTTAGAATAAATCATGACTCAATTTTGTGTTGCTAGATTTAAATTCAGAATAGTTATTGATTGCTAGCATTCGAGGTTAATTACCTACTTATAGGTATTTCAGAAACGATTTTAGATCTACGTTATTTCTATACGCCTGATCTTGCCATTAAATGCAAAGCAAATCATTCTGTTTCTAGTTGTTTGACATTTTGTATTTGGGGTGATTACATGGCATTGGTATGAGCCCAAGGCGCCGATACGTAGCAGTTTTATGCGTCCTTGATCACTAATTCATCATCCAATCTCATTCGCTGTCATTATCCACCTAGCGACATTCGAAGGGTGTAATGACTGTCTTTCTACAAATAAACTTAACATCGCGTGAGATGAAAAAACAGCTACATCTCTCTAACTTTCCAGCTGCACAGCATATGATTCCTCGAATCCCTTGCGGCTGTTAGCACAAATAGCATTTAACTTTTGCTTATTTTGGGAACATGCGATTATGCAAATAAGTTTAACGACAAAAACGAGTCAGGTCGACATTCTTACAAGAAAATGAATGGATGACCTGGATGACAGAAACAGAATCTATTGCTTTTTTTTAATGGAAATATTCTATAGCTATATTTCTATATTCTATAGCTATATTCTTGCGTGAGAATTCGTCTGCCTTTATTCGCATGCTTCATGCAGTAATACAATCCAAAAATATAATTGCTTTGATTTAATTTCATTATTATATGTTCCCCGTGGCAACATCCTTTAAACGAGCAGCTCTTTTAGGCTACCCAGCACACAGTAAAACACAGAATAGAACTAAACATCGCAATAACAACAACAAAAAAAAATCGCATTCTAAATCGTCATGTTGCTAAAAAAAGCAGCTTAAATCTTTCAAATGTTTCTGTATAATGCATTAGTTTATATTTAAAATATTATTGAGGAATTAATGGTTGTAAAACGTAAAAAATCTCGCGCTATAAATAACTGGTTATAAAACATGAGTATGTGTTAAAATAAAGATGTGCACTGGAACTATTGTAGTGGACCGTTATACAGTTTTAGCTTTCTTGTTTAAAACCTTTTGCAGTACTTTTAATGTGTCTCAAGAAACTTCAGTAAATTATGGAAATTCAAAATTTAATCTTTAATATGGAGTAGGAAGTGTAAGACACTGTTAATTAATTAATTAACTCATTAATTTTACAACTCAGAATGCACAAAAATTATATAATCTGAAGAATTATCTAATCTTTGGCATATGTTCTATTCAAATACTATAATAAATCTAAAACAATGTATAAAAGAAATAAATAAACAAACAACAACAACAACAACAAAAAAGAAACAGTTTTTCACAGACGTTTCAGTATTTCTCATTCAATTAATTCAATTCTACAAAGTACAGGCAAAAACATATAAAAACTCAAAATATCTATACTAAAAATTACGAAGCAAATTTTAAACAATTATTGCCTCGAATAAATTCTAGGCGGATTAAGCATGGTTTAATTCGCAATGATAAAAGAAGGCGTTATCCTTGTTGTTGCGAAAATTAGTGTCTCTAGATTGGCAACAAATTCACTATTCTGCTAACTTTCAAATGTAGCTAAATGGCTAAAATGGCTGCTATACTAAAACTAATTAGGCTTAGCAGCACTTAAACAATTTTTAAAGTGTTGATAATTGTACGAGAATTGCATGGAGATTTACTAAAGGCATAAAAACCTTAAGCGGAAGACAAGAACAACATATTTCATTCATTTTTAAAGTAAAAAATGCACAATTTACAAACATATAAGAATAAAGAAACTAAGATCAATGAATCGAATCACAGAGTGGATATATTACGTACATATATTTATGTACTTTTCGTGCGACCGATTGTAACCAAAATAGTTTTTCTGCTCCTTCCTGTAAACATAGCAGACCAAATGGCCTTACTATCTGAAAAATTAAGCGAAGTTATTTGTTTATAAAGTACAGTAATACAACAGACATAGACCTGAGTCGCTGATGTTAAACTCAGGATGTTCTGTCACTTATTCCTAACTTTCCTCGCACCAGAACTTATTATGAATATACTTTATCTTATAAGAAATCCCTCTTCATGAAAATTCTATAAAGTGTGAATATTCATAAGACTTTGTCATACACGGTGTTCCATAAGTCAAGCAATTTTAAATTTTCAGGAAATGAAGTGCAGCTCTCTAGAGAACTATGCTTGATACCATGTGATGTTTACTTGCGGGGTCACTTAAAAATTTTGTTTAGCCTGAAAAATTCCTAGTCTCAACACCTCTGAAAAAGGATCTTTCGAACTTTTGGACAGACTGTCATCATAGAAATTACAGCATGTGCAGCTTAGCGTAATCGTTTTTTTTAACCCACAGGGACAATTTGCACAGATGGGCTATTAATTTAGTTTTGGCATTTTGCGTCGTCCACAATAAAACGGCGTTACACTTTTCAAATTGTTGCCACCAAATATTAGAACCCTGCGTTATATTTAAAAGAATTAAATAATGAAGAATCTGCAGGAATGTATGTATGTTTCTCGCATTGTAAAAAAAAAACAGTACCTAGAGACATCAAATTTTAATTACTTAGTCCTCCACTGGACCTGGGATCCCAAATTTGGAATTTAGAATATGTTTTATTATCTATTTAATATTTTGTAACACTTTAACGAATTTTTGATTAACAAACACAACGATTTCAAACCGAGCAATGGTAAAACCATGCGAAAAAAATGTTTTTATCCTCAGCGCGCGAGACTGTGTATCGGAAATTCTTAAGATAAGCTGGTTTTAAATATTTTTTTATATTGCTGTTGAATTGGTTGTTATGGTTTAAGTTCGAAGAACATGGTATCTAATAAATAGGTAACACGCAAAACTTTAAGACGCCCTTTGGGCATAATATAAAATCTAAGAGCTTTCAGAATACGTTTCTGTACATATATATGTATGAAAGAGGTATCGCTTATTGTGATCGACAATTCGGTTAATATTATCAAAATATTGTGGAATACAATTTTCAAGCTGAAGTAAAAACGCCAAATAAGTTCAAAATGGAGCCCAGAAAATTGCCAAATGGCAGAGATATATCGCCAAGCAGTTTAGTTTTGATTTAAGACTTTTATTTGATTTAAGTTTTTTTTTTTTATTTAAGATGTGCGAAGAAGTCCGTTTCCATGTTTTATACCAATCGACTGTGTTAATAGGAATGAGCGAATAATGAAGCTAAATTCTAAACGAATAACAAAGTGGACCTTGACGTTTCGCGCCAAAATATATAAATTTCAAGCTGAAGCAACAAAGACAGAAAAAAAAAAGTATCTTCTAGTCGTTTTTTGAACCAAATCCAAGAGCATCAGGCGATAAATTGTCTGAGGAGGAAAATGATGAAACTGGTGAGTTTCCTGCAAATGCTGGGATAAGGGATGCCTTACGAATATTAATCACATTTGTATTTATTTATTTATTTTTATTTGATTTACTTAACAGCAAAGCCCGCAGTGGTACCTGCCAAAGAGAGGGATGCACCGTAGAGTTACATTTGTTTAAATTAGTTAAATTTTATTGATAATTTATAAGATATTTCTCCCACCTTCTTAGCATGTCTTTGTGGTGTAATGGTCAGCACACTCGGCGCGTATTCGAGAGGTCAGTGGTTCGAGTCCGGGCGAGGACATTGCTTATTTTTCATCTCTCCTGCTTTCAAAAAATGCCTGTCTCTATAATTTTTCTCATCGCGTAATGTTAGCATTCGGTCAATATTAAATTACTGGTCAGATTTAAGGCTGGGTCGATAGGTTAGTTGCTAATTGATTAATGGTTAGGTTAGGTTATTCAGTTATGGCAAAGCACACGAGGGCTATCTGCCTAAGGGGAGGGATGCCTTCGTGGAGGACTTTCTAAGGGAAACTGGCTCGTATACACGTTACACATGGGGAAAACCACGAAAACGCCCATGCAGCCAGCCCGTTCGTGAGATTCGAACCTCGGACCGAACTACCAGTGTTCAGCGTCTTTACCGCTCGGCCGCTGGTGGGCCTTTAATAATTGATTAATGAACTACACTTGTATTTTCAAACATAAATACTGCTGTCATCACATTTGTAAACAGAGTGCTTGCATTTGTAACAGGATATTATCATTCCACCGTTTAAGCCTTTCGACGACTTTCACAAAATATATGTCTCTGCAAAGCAATGCATAACTTTTTTTGGGGGGGCAGGGGGTTAATACACTTGTGTACTTAATAAAATGACTGTGTGACAATTGTCATTATTAGGGTTATACCCATTATTTCCATCTGTTTTTGAGTTTCGTATATTGATAAGTAAGAAATGTATCAAATATTCCAATACAAAAGTTATGGCCTTAGTTATTTTAGGAAATACGTTTTCAATGCGATTAAATGTTAATTCTCCTAAAAATAAATAGTTTTTTTTTAAGAATGAATTTTAACATATCTTAATTTATTTGCTATTTAATTCATGCAAGAATTCGAATATTGATAATTAGTTTAAAGAAAATTAATTCTAGTAAAATAACAGCGTGAAAAAATTATGAATATTAGCTGAAAAAGCGTTTGGTATTATTTTCTTCGAAATATTATCAAAAATGTGCGGCGGACATTTTTTTAAATGTTTTCTTTTCTTTAAAGTTCGCGATATGGTAATTATAATCTAAAAATGAATACATAATGAAGATATTCACCCACAGCAGGAGGCAGAATTTTGCCATTAAAAATCACTTAGTGGGAACGTTTCCTTCTCTTCCTGCATTTTATTACCGGGTTGCGAAGAATATATTATAAAACTATTTAAAATATTCTTTGCGAAAAGCATACTTTGTATAAGTCTTTCAATAACATGCTTTGCATTTTGCAGTATATTTTGTTAATGTGTACGTATTTTGCAGGATTCCGAAGACAGAATAATTTCTTTCCTTTAAGCGCAATAAACAATATCTAAACAATTATTACATATTGTTTAATTTGCGCTTATACATTAAAATTGTTAAATATACTAAGAATATTTCTCGACGTAGCAAAGTTTTTGGTTTGGTTTATTTAATTATGTCGATGTACACACGGGATGTCTGTCTAAGTGATGGTACATCTTCGTTGAGTATTCTGTAAGACAAACTGGCTTCTGTACAGGTTATACATAAGGAAAACCATGAAAACGTCCATGCAGACAGCCCGTTAGCTGGGATTCGAACCTTGAACCAAACTACCGGTGTTCAGCGACTTTTACCGTTCGGCCGCTAGTTGGCCACTAAAGCTAAGTTGACAAGTCCTAGGTATTTTAGGCATGTTAAAAAAGCTTCCTGTTGATTATAACCACAGCAAGAAAGCTACGATAACTTCGGATATTTTCACGAAATTAATTTCAAAACGGGCGAGGCACCTGATCAAAGAAAAGCGTAAAATTCTCTTTTTAATTGATAATTGTAAAGCGCATCCAGAAACCCCTGGACTTACAAACACCAAGATTGAAATTTACCACCAAATTCTACAAGTGTCATCCATTCGACGGAAAGAGGGGTCGTCAGAAATTTTACATCAAACTTTACTAAGCATTTGATCTTGATGCTATGATGACGACGAATGTGAAGAAGTTCAAGATGAGCCGAAACACTAGTAAAAAATCCGATGTATACATCACATGATTTCCTTGTACGGAATGTTAAATAATACGCATTGTTTCTTGCATTTCATTGAAACTTACTGATTGAATTAAATCTACTTCATCAATATCGCATTAACCGTAGTAGAATAAATGCACTCTTTAAAATTCACTATATTTGTTTACCATAGCGACACACTGGTTCCCTTAATAGCGTTATATCTTATTTATTTTACAACTCAGAATGCACAAAAATTATATCTTCTGAAGAATTATCAAATCGTTGCCATATGTTCTATTCAAATACTATAATAAATCTGAAACGATGTATAAAAGAAACAAACAAACAAAAAGGAAACAGTTTTTAACAGATGTTTCAGTATTTTTCATTCAATTAATTCAGTTCTACAAAGTACAGGCAAAAACACATAAAACCTCAAAATATCCATATTAAAAATTACGAAGTAAATCTTAAACACTTATTTTCTCGAATAAATTCCAGGTGGATTAAGCATGATTTAATTCGCAATAATAAAAAAAGGCGTTATCTTTGTTGTCGAGAAGCTTAGTTTCTCTAGATTGGCAACAAATCTACTATTCTTCTAAGTTTCAAATGCAAACAAATGTGGCTGCTATGCTAAAATTAATTAGGCTTAGCAGCACGTAAACAACTTTGAAATTGTTGATAATTCTACAAATATTGCATGCAGATTTACTAAAGGCATAACATCCTTAACCGGAAGATAAGAACAACATAATTGAATCATTTTTAAAGCAAAAAATGCGCAATTACGAACATATAAAAATAAAGAAACTGAGATCACTGAGCCGAGTCACAGAGTGGATATATACTTACGTATATTTACATACTTTTGGTGCGACCTATTGCAACCGAAATAGAAGGTGGACATCTAGTGTTATGCCAGTCCTATATGCAAAATTTCAGTATTCTGAAGTTGCTGGTTTTTGAATTATGCAAGATACATATATGCATACGTACGTACGTACGTACAGATGCCACGAAAAATTTTCTTCAGAATCCATTTTAAATCAGTTTTATAATTTTTTTGGGAGAAAGAGTCCTTTATTCTGTCCTTACGTACAGATGTCACGCAGAAACATCCTTAAATTGCATTCTATAACGGTCAAAATGGATATTTTTGTTGAAATATGACACCTGAAATTTTTCGCGATTACAACACTTCTTTTTTATTTCGTACAAGGAAGTAAAAATGTTACTGTATTACTTATTGCGAATTTAAGATTTAAGCTAATAATTAATATTAAAGCATTAATTAAATTTTCTAATGTTAGAAATAATTAAATATTCATTTTTATGAAGTCTAATAATTCAGGCTCTCAAGTTTCAAAACACTGTATTTGCAACTTCAAGTATTTTTTATTTTATCATCTTATACGATATTCTCGTTAAGAAATTTATATGTTATTCGAAATTGTTAAAAGGTTTTAAATTCAACAAAACTGAAGGAGCAAATTAGATTCTGGTTTTATGTGTAATGTGCCGTTTTTTTCCATTTTCATAAAATTTTAAGGGGATTTATTTTCATTCGGGAGGAGTAAACGTTTTTAAATTCTAGAAACTGTTAATATTTTAAAGCTGATTTCATCTAAAAATTGGCCAACTAACTTCAACTAATTATTATAATTTGAATATAAGTTCAAATAGAAAATATTTCTTGATAATACAGACGTATAATCTTTCCGAATTTGCTAAACTTATTAAAATATTTAAAGAAAGATACTTATTCACATTAGAACCATTTACAAGTGGTAAAACCAGGTAAGTTAAATTTATGCTTAAATTTCACATCACTAATATATCAAAACATTCCCTCGAATTCAGGAAACTGTACATGTTTTTCCCTTACGTAAAATTTTACTTGATATTTCCGGCTGTCATTCATGCATGATTTTTTTTTTCCTTTCAGATATGTTCCTGTGCCGAGTTGAAATTCCGGATTCCCTTGGAAGTGGCATCTTCCGGTGAGGGCATCTACCGGGTCTCTTATGGCCTATCCAACGGATTCCCTTCCTCGAACTTCACTGTCGATTCATCCCTCATCAATCAGCTCATCACCATCAACGACGTCCTGCCAGGCACAGAATACGCATTCCATTTATATTTCTCCAATGCCACTGTACAGAACGATCTCGTGTGGTCCTCAAATCTGCCAACAAGTAAGAAAATATTTGCTTCTGCGTTGCTGTTTCGCGTGCCGGCCTAGCAGCTGTGTAAAGAACGTTGGAAAATTATCTATAAACAGAAAGACGGCTGTTAACTGTTGCTTCTTTATTTTATCTGTAATATTTGAGTTGCATTTTGTGCTTAATATTATTGTTTTGGTCTTTGTTACGACAGACGAGAAGAGAACGCGTTTATGCGCTTTTATCTAGTGAAATTGTAAGTACATGAATTCATTAAATCACTTTTAAATATGTAAAGCAGCTTATCAATGCAATCAATCCATATCGATCAACCATTTTAGAGTAATTTACAGAAAATAATTATTATAAAGAATTAAAGAAAATTATTAACAGTCTGACATGGTGATCGGAATATTGCTGATAATCTTAGAGTGAGTGAAGAAGCATATACATACAGGAATAAACATTTGTGGCCTTCGGAGTAGTCCTGGCTCATCAAAAACTTTTTACATACGGAGCTACAACAGCGTGAGCAGAGGTGTCATCTTAGTATGAACCTAGCTGCGAACTTTTTGACTAGTAATGTTTTTGTATATGACTAATAACCACCTGTATGCTTTCACGGTCACAGTTAACTCATTAGTTTAATTCCTTTTCGCAAACTGCGATTAAGCTGGGGGTGTTGTTGCTTATGCTCACTTGTCTAACGTAGTCAGCCCAAGCCCACAAAATTCCTCGGTGCATGGAGCGCAAGATTACTCCTGTCGTTGGCAACAGCCTTGAGCACCTAGCAAGTGACTGTGCAATTTGGCTCAGTTCCGCCCCCCAATTTTGATGGAGAGCACTCCGAGGAGATGGGTCCGAGAGTCTCCCACCCCTCTCCCCTTCCACCAAACCACACAAGAGGACTTTCTGTTCGCCGCACCGACACTATACATTTACAAACATCCATGCCATCGTGTTTAGCATAAGCCCTTTGGCGACATTGTGTATCATCAGTATTTGTGATAAAATCGATTTTATCATCGATTTCGCGTTATAGTAGTGTAGTAGTCATTGTACCAGCAGTGGCCCTGTTATTGTTAGTCATTTGAATCAGCGTATTAGATACAAGTGCCGCCCAAGCAAGATAGTGCCGAACCAAAGGGCCCGGGTTCGAGTCCAGGAGACAGCAAGGATGTTTGCAAATGTATAGTGTCTGTGCCACATGTGGACGCTGAAAATATCTGGTGAGCTGAAAGTTCTCTGGAGAGTTTGCTGGTACGGAATGAGAGGTCTGGCATCCGTCTCGCAGGTGTGCTGGCCTTCAAAATTGGCGGGGGGCGGAAATGAGTAACGTCCTACTGTCCCCTGTATGGTGTCCAAGGCTCTTGCCAACGACAGGCGCAAACTGGTCCTCTAGCCACGGTGAAATTCGTGAGCTTGTTTTGATTTCAGATAAGCGACATTAGTCAGTGCAACAACAACAGATACAAGTGGGTATCTTGTCTGAATGACACTAATGATTAATATAATTGCGTTTATTTATTTAGCGATTTTAAGACATTAAAATGAGTTAAATGTTTTGTGATTACTTTTTTCATGCGTATGCGCTTTAAAATTCGCGACTTAAATTCCGAGTTTTAATATTTTCCACTAACCTACTCCTCAAATCCTTTCTCCTAAAACAGGAAACAAATATATAGTTAGGAAAAGAATGAAAAAATTCTTTTGCTGAACGAAAATAATGTATTCACAAGATTATAATTTGCGTGCTTAACTAAAGCCACACGGACACATATGCTCTCATGCATTACCAAAGAAACATTGCTGATTAGTTTGGAATTGTCAATAAAATCAGTATTTTCTTTATATGTTGATTCAATAATGCATGTAAATCGTAAATAATTAAGATTATATTAAAGCAAAATATCAACAATAGCAAATTTTTAAGATGTATTGTGCTGCCATCTATTGGACTTCTTTGGAAAGAAATGTTCTAATGCTTTTTGGAATGACATTTAAAAACTCATTATTCTGCGGTACAATCAAGTGATTTTAATCTATTTGCCAATAGCTATATTTATAGTTTAACAGTTTATTATAATTTCAGCTCAAACGTCAGAAAGCAACATTATGATATAAATTTGAAATATAAAGCTATTTATTTACTTACTTATTCATTTTCATTCGTGAACTTGATTGGTGAAGAAACGTTCCTAATGTTATATTTAAAGTATTGAAGAACAAGTAATATACAAAAAAATTCAGATTCCTACTTAAATCAACAAAGAAAATTTTTATTTTAGTTACTTTTTATTAATATTATTAACATTTTTTCGTTTCTTATTTATGAAGTTGATGGTGGTCTATAATTTCTCATTCTATCCATGTTTTGTAATGCTTCATTATTGCAAGGAACCTTTCCAGTGAATTTCGAGCGGTCCAGTTCTTCACTTAATATTCCATCTAATGATTTCACACGACTCAAAGAGGTACATATGCTTGACGTGCTGCGAAGAGTTTTCGTAGGAAGCTTTTCTTAGCGCATGGTTTTCTTTCTCTAATCGTCACTTGCGTTGTGTTGTAGTTTCTTTTCGCTTTCTTTTTGCATTCTCCGTTTGTGAAGCAAGGGACACTTTAAAGAGTTATATTTTAAACATATATTATTATCACTTAACATAGAAATATGGGGGGAAATTTCGCTACATAATGGAGCATTTACATCCACTTCATCCAACTCTATAAAACTACAATTCTTTAATTCTATACACTTTCAAAATCATTTAAAAGTCTGTCTTACTTTTGCCACATATTTTTATTAAATACTACAAACTCATTTATCATAATCATGTACTATTACTTAAAAGTTGTTATAAAATTAATCTTTACAGCACGTGAGAATTTCTATTAAACTGTCGTTATTTGTAAGTCTTATAATATATTTAATAAAAACAGCATATCTTTAGCAAAGCTGTATGTAAGTAAAGCGTCGGCACTCCCATACTATAACTTGACGCCAAATTGCAGAGCCAATCCACTGCAGTGGTGGCGATGTAAACTAAATCTCTTCCCCTCCTCCTCTCCCCTGCAGTGACGTCATGGAGGTTGGAAGTAAGATGTAGAGCTACGCCGCAATGGGTTTTGACACGATTGGATGTAAATATTTTGCAATTGCGTCGTAATTATATATATAAATGTATATATTTCCTATTTGTACAGTATTTCAGAGTCCTAAGTCTACGAAAACAATACATTTTTAAGCAAAGTTCATTGTTATTAACATTAAAACTATGCATTACTTCTTCTCCACTTACAAAGCTTCTACCTAAAATACTTTCTCAAATATGACATGATTTTTTTAGCTTCTGAGGCATCTTTTAAATGAAAATAATCTAAGTCAATTTGTAATTAATGCTCAATTCCGTCCACTTCAAATTAGCGCTCTTTTTATTTTCATAGTGAAATACATTAAATAGTACATAACTTTCTCTGAATATTTCTGAAAGGGAATAAAAAAAAAGATTTTTTAAAATATTATTTAAAACTTGTACCTGCGTTATTATAAAATATAGGGGAATAATTCTTTTAATTATCAGATTTTTTTACCTTTAATTTCAACAATACATATCCTAAAACTGTTCTTTATTACTTCCTTAAGTACGCATCGTCTCAAGGAAACGTGTAGAAATGTATTCCATCAGATTTCGACGAAATCTTACTCTTGCAATCCTTAAATCGCA
>KK117643.1:100741-129112 GCA_000611955.2 Stegodyphus mimosarum
AAAAGTACAATTAATAAGTTATAAATAACACAACCAAACCACGTTAGAAGCTAACAAGATTTGGGTAGAATCAAACATACAACCAAATCAAAACAACCAATGCCTGAAAAGAAAAGGAGCATGCGCAGTTTTACTGATTGTGCTTCCACATCGTCACTGCTACGAGCGCTGCAGTCGTTTCGAAGCGTAATTTCTTCCATTGAAGTGTCGACGTTTACTTACATACAGCTTTGATCTTTAGTTCCTGTAAACAGAAATAAAGTAGGAATTGACTTTAATATGTGTAAAACTGTATTAACATCAAGTGTCATGCACTACAAGTTTAAAAAATGTATTTGAACTGGAGTGGTTGAATAAAAGTTATTTTATTAACGACTGAAAATTTGAACACAATATAGGGAGAGAATGCGAGCTAAAAGTAGGAATTTAATAATAAAATATGATCTTTGAACTAAGAATATATAGGTTAAAAAAAAAGAAATATAATTATTTCCCCAAGACTGAGAATTTTCATATTCCATATATATTATTAATGTTTGTTTGAAACATTGCTTTTTGATAGTATTTACACTGCGAAACTGCATATAAATTCATATACACGAATTTTGTAATTTTGTCTGTAGGAAAAACTCGTTTGTTAGAATGCCGAAAGCAATTATTCTGTCCTGAGGTTATTTATAGCATTAGAAAAATTTTTTTATTAATTAAAAGAATGATAGGAATGTTCATATTGTTCAATTGATTTAGTGTAATTTACATAAATTGTAATATTACCTAGCTATGTTATTAACAAAGTTTTTTGTTTTATCAAAAACAATAAGAATATGAAGACACACATAATATTACCTTTGGAAAACTTAACTTTTAGACGAAGGCGAAGCTCTTGGGGAAATTAAACAGTTCCAAGCCAAGATATGTAATAGGAAACGTTAGAATCACCTTTTATTTGCTATAATACTCAGAATGTTTATCGAGATTATGGTTTCTAACTATTACTGGATTAAGAGCGATATTGATTTAACCTTGGAAATCATAGCCAGTGTTATTCCGTTTAATGTAGCCCTCTCAGCGTTATGGACGGAAAATTCCTTACAGAAGACTGTCTTTCTTATTCATTACACATGAAAATTTCTGCAAGATTTTAATGTATCCGCCTTTAGTTTGGATGTATATTGGAAGAAAAGAAAAAGAAATCAAGGTACAAAGTGAAAGAATCATTTTTTAAATATTATTAAGAAAATACAATTTATTCAGTATATTAAAAGGAACTTTGAAATTTTAGGGCTAAACCCGTAACGTTCAGAGGGCTAGAGTTGACTTACACAAAATTGTTATTCATTTTCACAAATTCTATTCCTTGTTGTTTTTGGTTTAAAAATATATTTCGGATTGTTGTTTCTATATTTGATAGATTTAATATTATAATAGTATCTGATTAATTAGATTTGATATTTACAATGTATTACAAAGTTAGAAAAGCGATATTTTCCTCCTCTTCATCAAGAAGCGGAAATTAAAAAATTAATAAGCCCTACGATTATATATTAATATAGAAATTAAATTCTCTTAAGGCCCACCAACGGCCGAGCAGTAAAGTCGCTGAACCCTGGTAGTTTGATGCGCGCTTCGAATCCCGAGAGCGGACTGTCTGCAAGGGCGCTTTCGTGGTCTTCGCGATGTGTAACGTGTATACGAGCCCGTTTTCCATTGAAAGTCCTCCACACGAAGGCATCCGTACCCTTAGGCGGATAGCCCTCGAATCTTTGCCGTAGTCGCATAAACTACTAAGCTGTTTTAATTAAGAAGTATTTTTTTAAATAATGAATTATTAAATTTTCATTTACTTTTCCTACCTATGTTAGTGTTTTCCGCTATATATAAGTAGTAGATAGATAGAAAAGGAGGTTATAGTTGTAACGCTAATATTTGTTATTTTGCTATTTTAGTTACAAAAGAGAATTTTACGATGGCAAATTTTCCTTTTCAGCTCCTGATCCTCCTGTGAACTTAACAGTCACCGTTTTAGGTGGCAAAGGCGCCCAAGCTTCTTGGGAAGCTCCAGCGCAGGGTGGATATACTGGATTCAAGCTTATTCTGGTTCCTCTGTCTGAAAAAGACGACAACACAGTTCGAAACCATTACATCACGCAGACTTCATTTAGAGGCAATTTTTTCCTTCCTGATTTAACTCCAGGCGCATCCTACGAGGTTCAGCTCTACTCAGTCTTCCAAGGACAAGATTCTGCAGTGTTTGTGGCGACCAATTTTACTACAAGTAAAAATGCAGCTTGTTTTTTTGTCTATTTGTATTGTTTTGTGTGTGTGAGTTTACTGTTTGTTTCTTTGCAATTAACATTAACTTTCATAGGACTGTACTTAAGACTAATGCGAATAATCTGTGGCCTAAAACCTACTTACTTAAATTCAGTACATTCAGATTTATGGGGGGTTATTTTCGACATACATTATTATCACCTGATATTCAACTCAATTTTTCTTAAATTAATTGGGCGCTCCAAATGATCTTAATGTAATGATAAAATTAGATCTTTTTGTGACACTAATTTTGTGTAAAAAATCTCAGTGCCACCTCAAATTCACAATCGTAAGAAGTAGAATTTGTTCTAACTGGTCGCAAATTCAGGATTGCACAACGAATGTAGCAGGAAGAAACATCCATTTTCATTTGGAGATGCAATAGTGGCCAAATAGTTCAAATCACGAAACATTCATAGTGTTACGTGCGTACGGGTTCGTAATATATTGAATGCACAAGTCGTAAAAAGTTAACAAAAGTTTATTCTTTCCACAAGAAATAAAAATTAAAATGCTGAAATATTTCTTCACAAATCTTTGCACAATAACACAATATCTCAAACGTTTAGCAAAAACTCAGTTCAAAACAGATAAAATAGTTCTATCTCACAGCGAAATCGCTACAATCAATACAGCATTAAGTAAACAAACAGCAGTTCGCTTTTTACAGCTACAAGTATAACAGCAACAACAACAACTACAACTAAGATGAGCTGTTTCACCTCGGCTTTTATAAGCTTTTTAATTATCAGTAGAACAAACACGATTTTTCTAGATTTTTCTGGATGGCAACAATAATTACGAGATATTTATTTATTAAGCATTAAATGCACGCGCTCTTTTATTTTTATTGTTATTTTATTATTTTTTTGACGTAGCTTTCTCTTCAAAAATCGTCTGCGTTGCTAAGGCAACATGAAGCAAATCTAATTACAATTCTAAATAAATAGCCAAATAAATGTGAAATTCGTAACACTGCCCCCTTCCCAAGGACTGCACGTCCCGGGCAGTACAATCCCTGGACAGGAAGCCAAACTTACAACTAAAGCATCAGTGCTATAATAAACATTACTTTATAATAACAAAATAAACAATAATTAAAATAAGTGACTTTCAGCAAATTAAATTCTATCCAACGCGAAATACAATTCAAATACTAAGTACAAATACTATCAAATACAAATGCTATTAAACACAAATACTTATCAAATACTACTACTTAACAAATACAAATCAAATACTAAATACAAATAGGACCATGGTCTTATACTATGTACATTATTATTTACAATTATATACACTACGTACTATGGCCATAGTAATGAACTAACCTGTCGTAATGAACGACTTTAGGTTTAGAGTTCGATGACTTACGGATCCGAACCACGACGTCGTTCAGCCTGTTTAGGACTGTGTAAGGACCATCCCAAGGTGATTGTAGTTTCGGAGAAAGTCCTTTTCGACGAGTCGGATTCCATAACCACACCTTGTCTCCTTCGTTGAAACGATGTCCAGTAGCTCTCGTGTCGTAGCGGGTCTTCATCTTCTCCGTCGCCAAGTTGACTCGCTCTCGTGCAAAGTTGTGCATCACTTCAAACCGGGCCTGGAGGTCTTGAATGTATTCCTCAGGCGATGAAGGCGCATCCGGAGGGCGACCAAACAAAAGATCACATGGCAGACGAAGGTCACGACCGAAGAGCATCTGAGATGGGGAATAGCCGGTAGTCTCGTGGACAGCACTGCGGTAAGCCAGTAAAAATAGTGGCAACTTCTTGTCCCAGTCCTGTTGGTTTCTGGAAACCACTAATGAGAGGTTATTGAGGATGGTTCGATTAAACCTCTCTACCATACCGTCCGACTGGGGATGTAAAGGCGTCGTTTGGGTTTTGTCAATGCCGAGTAGCTTGCAGAGTTCCTTGACTACAGCCGAGGTAAAATTCCTTCCCTGATCGGAATGTAACTGAAGAGGCACTCCGAATCTGGAAATCCAGTGCTGTATCATCATCTCTGCTACTGTGACAGCCTCTTGATCAGGAATAGGATACGCTTCAGGCCACTTGGTGAAGTAATCAATGGCAACGAGGATGTATTTGTTGCCATCAGCAGTTCGTGGCAGAGGTCCTAAGATGTCAAAGGCGATACGTTCAAAAGGTGCTCCTACATTGTAACGTTGCAGCTTCCCCCGGCTGCGTTTCTTCGGTCCTTTCCGACTTGCACAGGCATCGCAAGTTCGGCACCACTTTTGCACGTCATCCTTTGCATTATTCCAGTAGAAACGCTCCCGAACTCTCTGCAAGGTCTTCATTATTCCGAAGTGACCTCCTGCAGGGCTGCTATGTAGTTCTTTAAGGACGTCCGGGATTCGGGATCTTGGGAGTACCAGCTGCCATCGGAATGTTTTTCCATCATCCGATTCGAATTTTCGGTACAAGACGCCGTTTCGAATATGGAGTGAGTCCCAGAGAGCCCAATATTGTTTTGTCGTGGGACTATAGCTCGAAATATCCTGCCAGGTAGGTTTTCTGTTTGAGGTCTCCATTAACTCAATTATGGGTTTAATATCACGGTCTTCCATCTGGTCTTTCCTGATTTCCTTGTCACTCCATGGGTCTGGATCAGCCGATGTTGATGCTGTAATTTGCCGTGCAACTGGATTAACCAGTTGGTATTTAGCTTCGACCCTGGAACAATATCGGCAGTTTTCCGGGCAAGGTCTTCTAGACAAGGCGTCAGCGTTTCCGTGCGACTGTCCTTTGCGATGACGGATGATGATGTCATATTCCTGGAGTCTCTGTATCCACCTAGCTATCTGACCCTCAGGATTCTTGAAATTTAAAAGCCAGGCCAATGATGCATGATCTGTGCGGAGCAGGAATTTTCTGCCGTATAAATAATGATGGAAATGTTCTACGGCTTTGACTATGGCGAGCAACTCTTTCCTGGTGACACAGTAATTCCTCTCCGGTTTAGATAGGCACTTGCTCCAGTAAGCTACTACACGTTCTTGGCCCTCTAT
Source organism: Stegodyphus mimosarum (assembly GCA_000611955.2). NCBI lineage: Eukaryota > Metazoa > Arthropoda > Arachnida > Araneae > Eresidae > Stegodyphus > Stegodyphus mimosarum. The sequence continues at coordinate 106,074 of KK117643.1, forward strand.
TTCTTGGGACAAAACAGCGCCGACACTTTCATTACTCGCATCCGTGTCGAGAATAAATGGTCTGTCGAGCTTAGGATACGTCAGGATTGGAGCAGATGTTAAGGCTTCCTTCAGGTTCTTAAATGCATTCTCACATTCTTTTGTCCACACGAACTTTTGCTTGCTCTCTGTCAGCTTGTGAAGGGGTCTTGCGATGGAAGAAAAATCCTTCACGAATCTCCTATAGTAGGTAGAAAGCCCTAGAAAGCTTCTCAACTGGTGGACATTTTCGGGACGTCTCCAGTGTTTAACTGCTGACACTTTTTCAGGATCCGTGCGCACACCTTCAGCAGAGATGACATGTCCGAGGTAAGTCACTTCCTGTCTGAATAATTTGCATTTAGCGGGACTCAACTTCAGATTGGCTTCTTTCAGTTTCTGAAGCACCTTTCTAAGATTTTCCAAATGTTCTTCGAAACTCTTCCCGACGATGATGATGTCATCCAGGTATATCAGACAGGCTTCGTATGAAAGACCTTTTAAAACAGTCTCCATTAGACGTTCGAATGTAGCCGGCGCATTACATAGTCCAAACGGCATCACCTTGAACTGCCAAAGTCCTTGTCCTGTAGTAAATGCCGTCTTTTCTCGGTCATCAGGATGTATTTCTACCTGCCAATATCCACTCTTTAAATCAAGTGTCGAGAACCACTTGCTTCCAGAAAGAGTATCCAGAATATCGTCAATTCTAGGAAGAGGGTAACTGTCTTTCTTCGTAACCTCGTTCAACCGGCGATAGTCAACGCAAAATCTGGTTGATCCGTCTTTCTTCCTCACCAGGACGATGGGAGATGCCCAGGGACTTGCTGAAGGCTCGATGACATTGCTTTCTTGCATGTCCTTTAAAAGTGCTCGTACCTCTTCCTGTTTCGCAATCGGCAGACGTCTTGGATGTTGCTTGATTGGTGGATGATCACCAGTATCGATTCTATGTTGAGTCAAACTGGTTCGACCAACGTCAGAAGACGAACGGGAGAAAACATCTTGAAGATCTTTAATAACACGCTCGGCAGCATTCTTTTCTTCATCGTTTAATTGCGCATTCTGCAGTAACTCCGATATAATGTTGTCGGAAGACACGGGTTTTGAGATGTTACTTTTTCTTTCAACGCTGGTTACTGGGGTACATTCTGCAACCACTTCACCTTTCTTAATAACCCTCGCCTTATCAGTTACATTGGCAACTCTCACCGGGATAACGGTCCCTGATAGGTCGACGAGTGCTGAGGCTATTAATACTCCTTTAGGGCTATTACAATTCTTGGGATATTCCATGACGCCGTAGCGGAAATTTCTATTTTCGGCTATGGATCCAGGAAGTAAAATTTCTGTTCTTGCCGGTATTGTGATATCGTCTTGAGCTATTATTTTGTGGATAGATTTCACTCCTTCATCATTAATTTCGAATAAAGTTATGTCTTCAGAGGCAGAATGCAGTTCGTTATTTTTAAAGTCCAAGGAAAAATTGTGTTTCCTTAAAAAGTCCAATCCGAGTATGCAAGGGTCTGTAATTTCTGCTACATAGGCCGTGTGATGGTAAGTGGCACTTCCAAACGTGATGTTAACGTTTAATTTCCCCTCTATATCGATCTTCTCCCCGGACACAGTCTGGAGGGTAACGCAGGGCGGCGTCCAGATAAGTTTACCTTCGAGTTGTTGAGCCAAATCTTTTCGAATGATGGTAACATTGGCTCCCGTGTCGATCGTCATGTTACAAGGAATTCCATTGATTTGTCCCATGATGAAAATTCCGTTATTGCCGCCACTCACTGCAGAAATCTGAAGCGCTTTAAACTGGGGCTTTTCATTATCTGGCAACCTCCGCCCCGCGAGATGGCCACGAATTAGTTTCCCTCCTTCTTGAGAGGCGCGGTTTTAACATCCGTGCCCTGGGGTGTTCTGCAGTTTCTTCGAATGTGTCCTTCAGCACCGCAGTTCCAGCACTTTACGAACGATTTCTTGTCACCAGTATTCCGTGTCAAAGCATCCACCTTTCTGGTTAATTCGTCTAGGCGAGCAGTCATTGGATCCACTGGTTCTTGTATGTGAGCAGCTCTGATTGGGTGGCGGTCTCTACGAGTGGCTTGCTGTGCTGCCTCAAATTTCATGGCGTACACCAGAGCACTTTTTAAGTCCTTCACATCAGCCATTCGCAGTGCTTTCTGTATTTCAGGATCCCGGATGCCGTCGATGAAGTATTGCAGGGACAGGATTTCTCTTGTTTCTGTCGGGCACTCCGAAAAGGCGAGGTGGGACAGCCTTTCAACATCCGTGGCGAGCTCCTGGAGTGTTTCCGTAGGCTTCTGTTGACGGGATTTTAACTGAAGCCTGCTATAATCTTTTAAACACTTCTCTCCAAAACGCAGCTCCAATGCGCCGGACAGAGCTTCGAAATCTAGCCTTTTGTTTTCGGGAAGAGTCTGAAGGATATCCGCTGCGTCTGCTCTCAGAGAAGCCGCAAGGTGACAGGCCTTAGCTTGGGAATCCCATCCATTTGCTTCCGCAACTATAGAAAATTGTGTCTTATACACTTGCCAGGAGGTCTTCCCATCATATGTCGATAGCTTCAGAGAAGGACGAGCACTCATGGGTAGAAATTTGAAACTATCCGAATTGCTTCCTGCCGTCGCTACGAATTTCTTTAAAGTGTCAACTTCTTTCGCAACCGCAGAAATCTTATCATCAATTTGTTGTTCGATTTGTGGTGTTGGACAGCAGAGACTCTTCCTTCGATTCGTTGCTCCACAGCAGAAACTCTTCCTTCTATTTGTTCTTTTACAGCAGAAACTCTTTCTTCAATGTGTTCAACTTTATTTTCAACAGCGTCAATTCTGCCTTCCATGGCCTCGAATTTATTTTCTATTACGCTGGTAATTTCTCTTTTCATTTCCTCTTGAGCTGCTTCAATCTTTTCTTGAACAGCCTTCATTTCATCTTTTACAGATTCTTGAACAGCCTTCATTTCATCTTTTACAGATTCTTGAACAGCCTTCATTTCATCTTTTACAGATTCTTTCATCTTTTCTTGAACAGCCTTCATTTCATCTTTTACAGATTCTTCCATCTTTTCTTGAACAGCCTTCATTTCTTCCTTAACAGATTCTTGGCCAGCTTTCATCTCCTCTTTCACGGAATCTTGGCCAGCTTTAATTTCTTCTTTAAATGCAGCAAAGGCTGCCATGAATTGCCTTAATTGTTCTTCCATTGCTCTAGTTAATGGCATCAAAAAATCCCACTTCTGACACCAAAAATTGTTACGTGCGTACGGGTTCGTAATATATTGAATGCACAAGTCGTAAAAAGTTAACAAAAATTTATTCTTTCCACAAGAAATAAATTAAAATGCTGAAATATTTCTTCACAAATCTTCGCACAATATCACAATATCTCAAACGTTTAGCAAAAACTCAGTTCAAAACAGATAAAATAGTTCTATCTCACAGCGAAATCACTACAATCAATACAGCATTAAGTAAACAAACAGCAGTTCGCTTTTTACAGATACAAGTATAACAGCAACAACAACAACTACAACTAAGATGAGCTGTTTCACCTCGGCTTTTATAAGCTTTTTAATTATCAGTAGAACAAACACGATTTTTCTGGATGGCAACAATAATTACGAGATATTTATTTATTAAGCATTAAATGCACGCGCTCTTTTATTTTTATTGTTATTTTATTTATTTTTTTTGACGTAGCTTTCTCTTCAAAAATCGTCTGCGTTGCTAAGGCAACATGAAGTAAATCTAATTACAATTCTAAATAAATAGCCAAATAAATGTGAAATTCGTAACAATAGTTTGTTTCGGGTTTTGGTACCAACTGCTTAATAAACTAGAACGAAAAATTTTCGTATAATAAATAGAAGGGCATATCCGGGAGAAATCACTCCACGAAAGCATTAACACACTTGTTCCAAACCGATTTCCATGCTTTATATGCATCCTGGAAGTCCTTAACAGGGATGTCCTTTAGTAACCTCGTCGTAGCCACCTTGATAGTCTCCAGGGTCTCCAAATTCTGTCCTTTGAGGGATTTTTTTCATCTTCAGGAATAAAAAGAAGTCGGGCGAGGACAAATCAGGGCTGAAACAACGCAAAAGTCTCCGACCGCGTTTGCTCAAGTTTGAAACAAAACTTTGCGTATCGCTGATCGAGAGTTTTTTCCATCTTGATTTCGACCGAGCACTCACACAAGGGTTTACTGAAACAGGCACTGTGACTCTTCAGAAGCCGACTGGCGCTGGTCCCCCTTATGTTCCCAAGACAACACCCACCCTTCCGTGCAAGCGGCAACGCTGTGCGCGGCAGAAGAAAATGGGGCCCATTATTTTCGGAACAGACCTTGTTTTTCAGTTACATCAGTAATAAAGAAATTGGGTAATATGATTTAACGCAAGATTTTGGTCTGATTTCCTCGTACAATGTTTTTATATGCAATGGTTCTTAAAATTTTATATCAAAGAAAATTTTCTGAAATGTCTTTTTTTTCCCTCTCAGAGCCAAATACACCAGGACGGTTTATTGTCTGGTTCCGGAATGAGACCACTCTCCTGGTTCTGTGGCAGCCTCCCTATCCTTCAGGAATCTTCGACAAATATCGTGTGAGTATTGCCCCAGAAGATGCATTGGAGTCGGAACTGCTGGTGGAGAAGGAGAGAGACCCTCCAGGACCTGCCCAAGCTGCTTTCTATGGTTTGGTGCCTGGCCGTAACTACAATATTTCCGTCCAAACTGTTAGTCAAAATCAGATCAGCGAACCAACAAAAGCACAGTACAGAACAGGTGAGTATTTCTTATAGGACTAATATTCTGTTTTTCTCAAAACAGAATCTGATGTTTTAAAAGACAAGGCAAAGACAAAGTTTTAAAAGGCTTACAAAGTGGACATTCCTCTGAATTAATTTTGTTGAAAAATCAAAATAAAAAAATAAAGTTGTTAATCAATGTTCCAGAAATTTTATAATTGAAATATATAGCAGCATCCATATACGTTTTATAATAGAGAGGCCCAGCCTTGTCTTGTATAGACCCTTTTTAATAGAATGTTTTTTTTCATCGACCCTCTCATATTTGTCTCTGTACTATTTCAATTATCTATAATATTATGTAATATTCAATTCTCTATAATATTTGTATTATAATTAAGTACAGTCATAATACAAATAGTTGCACTTAATTATAATGCAAATGATTGCATATAAATAACAATACAATTGTTTTGAAAAATAGTTTATTATGTTTATGTCTGATTATTTTTGTATTGTTATTATTCTTAATTTTACAAATATTAGCAAGTTTTCAGAAACAAAAACACAGATTCTAATTGCACAAAAATTCGATTAATGATAATTAATGCGATTAATTCTAATTAATTTGATAGCTGAGCTAGATGTACTGATGCAATTTTTTAAATACTTAGCATAAAATTACTTAATTAAATTTTTAAATCGCACCTCGTTCAGAAACTTGTTTTTTTTTTTTTGTTTCCCATTCTAACTTTGCGTATATTATTATTATTATTATTGTGCTTTCTTGTACTCCCTTTGCTTTTCCATACTATTGCATAAAATAGTTATATATTTAAAAAATATAAAAAAAAAATATATTTTTGATTTTTAAAATATATTTAATAATTCTGTGTATTTTGTCCATACATTTATTTTATATGCTTTCTTTCTTACTATATTATATAGCTTTATATCAATTAATAATGAATTATTAATTTTATTAATAATTTTCTCTTTTTTTGTAATCAGTAAGATCTTGATTATACCGATCAATTGCAGGTGTATATTTGGCAACTGACTCCGAGTCTTCCCTTTGATCATCATTGATCCCCTGCAAAATTTCATCGACTCCCAGGCGATCAGTACCGACCCCTATTTTATATGAAGTCGTATTATATTTGTAGTGTATTAAGATTAAAGATGCAATGTACCTTTCTTTGAGCCTAAAGTTTTCTGTGTTTGAAGTTTATGCTGTAACATTAAAATATACTTTTATAACTTACAGTGCAACTCGCTTATAAAGAGCCCTAGTTTAACTAGAAGCCGGATTTAACGAGCAAATCGGAAATACTTGGTTTAACATATATTTGGAAATACTTGGTTAAGTCTATGGGAGCATAACTCGCTTTTAACGAGCAAACCTCGGTTATAGGAACAATATTTTTGTGATTCATAAAATTTCTATTGACTTTCACTTCTTCAGCTCAGCTAATCCTTTCTTAGAAAAATTTCTTTAATGTTCCGAAGTCAAGAGGAAGTTACTGTTGAGTCATAAATCCTGCGAACATCTGATGGTGGCCTTTTTTACCTTGTGAAGTTCACGTGCGTGGATACGATGTGACCCCCCTCCCCAAGTTCAAAGGTAAAATGTGTGTCAGAGGCGAGCTCTCCAAAAATCGATTGAGAGCTTTATTTTGTTCTAATATGTCTAGCACTGACAAGAAGAAACTGTTGGGTATTGGCGAGTCCGAAAACCCTAGGTATTTTAGGCATGTAAAAAAAGCTCCCTGTTGATTATAACCACAGCAAGAAAGCCACGATAACTTCGGATATTTTCACGAAATTAATTTTAAAACGGGCGAGGCACCTGATCAAAGAAAAGCGTAAATTTCTCCTTTTAATAGATAACTGTAAACTGCATCCCGAAAGCAATGACTTAAAACATCAAGATTGAAATTTACCACCAAATTCTACAAGTGTCATCCAGTCGACGGAAAAAAGGGTTATCAGAAATTTTACATCAAACTTTCGTAAGCATTTGATCTTGATGCTACGATAATGACGAATGTGAAGAAGTTCAAGATGAAGCACCTCCATTATTCTTAATGGCTTTTGAGTGCGCAGAAAATCTTCAAACTTTTTTCAAGCCAGGGGTGCAAATGACAATGTTTTTCAGGCCATGAGTCTCCTCTGAAGAAAAATAACACAAAGGGACAATAAAGCAGTTAGAAGAAAATAATCAACTTCTTTTGTGCTGCACAGAAATAACAAATAAATAAAGTAAGGATACATAATATAGTAAATATATATGAATTTTTATGATTAGATTCACGAAGCCGTTTTTTACGAGCACTCGGTTATAACTATCAAATATCGTGGTCCCTTCACGCTCGTTATAAGCGAGTTCGACTGTATAAATTACTGTTAATGTCTCTGATTTGACTCTTATAGAGAGGTGACTGTATGTGAAAATAAAGATTACCGCTATATTCCTTTGAAATTAAACCAAGCATGTAGTTCTTCGTAAAACAAAGTCCTGTTCTAAATTGTCCATTTATTTACCTTACTATGTCTGTATATGAAAGAAGCAATTTCTTTCCAGATGCTGAGAAAGTAACGGTTTAATCACCTAGCGTTTCTTAATTTTATTTCATCTTTTACAGTTCCTTTGCCTCCAACAAATGTTACATATGACACTAACCGACTGGCTTCCTTTTCGTTCGACGTCCGATGGGATCCTCCTAATAATTTATCCGAGTTTGATCGCTACCAAGTCGCCCTCAAGGCATTCGCAATACAGTCCGATACCTAATCAATAAAGAGGAGGAAAGAGTTGTCACGTTTGATGAGGATTTAGAACCAGGCTTGACGTACGAGGTGGTCGTCAAAACTGTTAGTGGCAATGTAGCCAGCTGGCCGGTCACGGCTAACGTTACGACGAGTAAGTCTTGCTGTTACCTATTTTGTTCCTTAGTTTTTGTGCAAGCATTGAGATTTCTGTGCTTATATCTGTTTATGAATTTTAGGTTTTAATTTGGTTCTACATCAGTGAGCTGATCAATATTTTACCCAACAAACAACATGACTACAACAGCACTTTAATATACAATGATCTCAAACTGGTAGAAGTTGTGTATTTGTAACAAATACGATGCTGCAAAAATTCCAAGATGTTAGTAGTTTGGTGTTCGGGTTTATATTATTTTCGCTACCATTAAGAACGGACATGAATAACGCGTCAGATAATCTATAAACGGAACTAGGGAATTTACAGTGTAAAATAAATCTTATTCCGAGATTTAAAGACATTATAATTTAAATATATATTCATTATAGATTATAATTACATTGTTGCGTGCGTACGGGTTCGTAATGGATTGAATGCACAAGTCGTTAAAAAGTTAACAAAATTTATTCTTTTCAGAAGAAATAAAACAAAATGCTGAAATATTTCCTCAGAGATATTCGTACAATATCACAATACCTCACAGTAGTTATCTTTTGAACTACTAAAACGTTAAACAGAACTCAATTCAAAACAGAGAGAGCTAATTCGATTTCACAGCGAATTCGCTACAGTAACAGCACTAAGTAAACAACTACAGTTCGTTTTAAAAAACTAAACTAAGATGTTTTTGTCCGGCTTTTATAAGTTTTTTAATTATTCACGAGTACATTCTGGTAAAATCTACGTTCTCGATTTTTCTGGATAGCAAAATAGTACAATTACGAGATATCTATTATTAAAATGTTAAATGCTCCTGTATTTTCCCTTTTACGGCGTAGCTTTTCTCTTAAAACTAGTCGCGCGCAGAATTGCACGGGGAGATGAAACAATTTAATTGCAATCCTACTAAAAATAACTAAATACAAAATCCGTAACAATATGTTTAAAGATATCTTATTCCGAGATTTGTGGAGTTCTGTTTTAAGAATAATCGCTTTGTTTCAAAATACACTTATATGTGAAAAGCTTTTCTTCACATTTGAAAACTGATAAGAAAAGAATACCAGTGACCAACGAGCATCTACAAACCGTAATGAAGATAATTTCTAGCAATTTATCTCCAAGGCAAGAAATTTTATTAGAATTGAAACGCTATCCAGCGTCAAGCTTTACTAAAAAAGTGTATAATTATTTTTATTTATCCGTCGACGAAAAATCTATTAAATATGAGAAATAGACTAGGTTGTCGTTATTTATTCTTTAATTTTGAACCACGTGCAAACGTTTCTCAGAAAACTCATAATTTGCTTATTTATAGTTTAAATTAAATAATTTAATGACTAATTAATATTTTAGAATTATTTGAAAGAAATGTCAGTTTAAGAATTAGATATTAAGCTGTCAATATGCTTAAATCACATAGTGTATTTAACAAAAATGTCTTGCAGGATGTCAAACTTTAAATTTCAGATGGAAAACAAATACAAATCTAAGTCCTTCTATTCATGATATTATTATTAATGTTTGCTATGTTTTGATAAATATTTAGTGAGCAAAATTTAAAATTTGATCTAAATATACTTTATTTTGTTCATAAAACTTTCCATTATAAGAAAAAAGAAAAAGGGGAGAGAGAAAAAAGTTCTGTTCCGCTAATTTTCCGCATGCAACTTGAGTTTGAGACTACTCTAATACATGAAATAAAATAATACAGTTGCGTAACATAATGTAATGTATTACTTTATAACTGCCTTAGAAGGACGCTTCAGTTATGTAACTTGATCTCAAAACTTTAATTTCTTTCAACTATGTTATTTAATACGTATTTATATATTCTAATGCTGCCGATCATTTACGACTGATTCGTATAAATTATTTTAGTTATTACTATGTATAAATGCATATAGCAGATTTGTAAATTTCAGGACTTAGCAGTTTCCCGAAACTTACAATATATCGTCTCTGTATCATATATCTTTGCATTAATTTATATCGCTACTCATAAATGTCCTTGACACTTACATAAATTCAAAAATATTTGTTATAATTCCATTAAATTTAAGTAACGTGTTTTTTAAAGTTGCCTTCTCTGCGGTTCCCTCTTGTTTCGCCTTCTAGAATGTAATATATAATTCTGATCAATCATACAAGCATTAAAAATTCCTATTTTATTGATATATAATTTAAATTATTTTCTTAAGAATAACAATGGAATTGCTATACCTCGAATCCATAGATTATTTTAATGGTTGTATATTTTTAATTTTGATGCTTTTGGCTTTACGGGAAGAAATCAATTTATAAATATACTCTTTCATTAAGAAAGTGGCAGCGAGTAAAAGGTCTGTATCAAAAACATATCTTTCTGTGAGAATCAAGTAGAAAACTTGTACACTTTAGTATTGCTTGTTTGTTCGTCGTCTTGTCCATGAATTTCATGGAAGAATGGTTTCAAGAACCTCAAGGAGATTCTCATTTTAGTATATAAAGTAAAAATATAACTGACTGTGTTTTACTATTAAGTTCTTGTTTAATAAACCTTTAAAATAAATAAGAGTATTTTGTGGTTTCTTTAGAATGCTGTAGTTAACGTTTGTTAAGTTGTCACAACTTCTATTAACCTGAATGGAATATTTCTGCTTGAAATCAGTAATGCATTAACAGCTAAATTTTATCTCTCTTTTTTAAAGGGTAATTAATGTGTTCAGTACATGTAGTACATTTTTGCATTTTTGTTTCAGTACACTGAAATTAAATTTTTAATTATCCATAGGGCCGCTGCCTGTAAGGGTGCTGAGTTCTTCATCTGAGAACGTTGGAGAAATATTTCTGAAATGGGAACCGAGCAAAAACAGTACTCAGGATTCATACAGGGTAACTATCTTTGTGAGAATTCTGTTTCAAAATTTCAATGTATCTCGTCTGCAAGCTGGTTTGTTGTGGGAATTTCAGTTATGATTTTGCCGTGCTCATGATTTAAAATATTTTTCTTTTTATGCTGCCTGTTGTTATAGCAAAGACAACATTTTCTATATCCATTACTTTAGACTCCAGAAGTAAAAATACTACAGAGAATAACAGTCGAAAAAACATTTTTAAAGAAAACTATATTTGTATTACGTTTTATAAAAGAAAAATGGGATAGAAGAATAAAATAAATGCATTTTCTTAGCATACCGAGATAATATTTTACGTTATTCATATGACTTTCGATTAGTTAAAGGAAATCACTTCATCCTAAGACATATTTAACTATTAAGAATGAGAAGTGTATTACAGACTAACTATGACGTAATCTCAGTTTAAAACAAGTGGAAAATTACTACATAATATGCGAAAAGTTAAAACTACACTGAAGTGCCACCGAATTACGGATAGACATAGCTATGCAAATTGCGTAGCGATACGCCGCTTTTATGTTCACTTGAGGGATTTGTGTAACTGTATATATAGCTAGTGCTGTGAATTTCGTTAAACAATCGTTTCAACTGGCAGTATGGGGATAATTTCTGATTTAGGCGTCTTTGACCACGGACAAATAAAAGGCGCTCGACGGATGGACCATTCATTTTCCAAAATCGTCTGAGAGCTAGGATTTTAAAGGTCGGCGTCAAGAATATACCGAAAATACACGGATGCTGGGAAAAAACTAGCATTCGGAAAACTGCAGAGGACAATTAGCCTTAAACGAGCAAGGTGTGAGACGGCTCAGCCGTATTGTACGCAGCCAGCAAAGCCAAACATTAATTCTTACCACCCAATTAAACAGGACACCTGTCCTTCAGTCAGTAAACGGACCATGCAACGCTAGTTTCAACGTATGGGCTTCGGGAGCCTCAGACCCAAGAGATTACTCAATGTGCGCCATGAGGCTTCACGCCTTGCCTTAACAAGAGAAAACAGAGAATGGACTCTACAGGATTGGAAACGAGTAGTATGGAGTGATGAGTCTCGATTCCGATTACTTAATTCCGACGGAAGATGAAAGAATTGTGTCAGACTCATGAAGCCATGGATCCTGCATGCCAAGTTGGAATTATAAAGGACCATGGCGGCTGAATCATGGTCTGACCATGGTGGCTCAATCAAAGTTTTCTCTTGGCACTGTTTGGGATCTTTGGTACTTGTACCAACCTTCCTCAATCCGATTCGGTACATATAGTTGCTTGAGATCACCTCTGTTCATTTGTTTTGTCCTGTCATTCACACGGAAATGGAGTATTCCAGCAAGAAAACTGCATCTCTCACAGGTCCCGGTTGGCTACTGCCTGATTGGATGAGTATTCCTCTGACTTCTGTGTCAGGAATTGTCCATCTAGAAGCCATGACTTAAAATGCATTTAACACCTTTGGGATGTTTTGAAGAAAGGCATGAAAGCACATCACACAACATTAGCTACCCTTCCTGAGTTAAGGATAGCTCTAGCTAATGTTTCGCGAGCCATTCCCGTGAAACGCTTCCGCAATCTTGTTGAATCTAAGCCTCATCGGGTGGCTACCATTATCAAACCCAGAGGAAGCCCAACTCGTTATTGAGCTAGTATCCCTAATTCAGTGGCATTTCAGTGCAATTTTGTTGCTGGAAATTACATAAGATGGTAAGATGGTTTTATTTCGTTCATTAATAAAACCATTTAATAATTTTTGACTCAGAGGTATTTGCCTTTTGAAAATTCGAGTAAGGACACCATGATTATAAGCAAATATGTTTTTCTAGTTTCTTTATTAAAATTCATTATATTAGTTTTTTATTAATGAAAGCTATAAGAGAAAATCCTGAAAGAACATTTTAAGGTAATAAATTCTGTGTGTGTTTACTAGCATTGGATTAGAAATATGACTTTATTTTTATGTATTTAGCAATTATATTCATTTCACGCTATACACATTCATTTTCTGTCATTTCAAAGTACATTTCTGATATCTAACGCTTTGTTGCGCTTTTGTTATTTTATCTTGAATTCAATACATTCTTTGTTTTCCTAGATCAAATACAGTGATATGGAAGCCTTCAATAGTGGTGGTAGTCTCTTAGTAGTGCAGAATACAAGCATAAACCTGACGTCTTTGCTTCCAGGACGAAACTATTCCATCAGTGTGTCTGCCATTAGCAAGAGGATATCAAGCGAAAGCACTGTAGTTTACCAGGCAACAAGTTAGTATTTTATCAGAAATACACATAGTGTAACCAGGAGCATCTTAAAAACATTTTGGAACAGACTTCAGTGTGTGGATAATTTGATTAAATATGGTCAATCCTTCTGATTTTTATACATGGTTATTTTTTTCCTTCAAAGCCAAATGTCAAGATCATTAATTTTTAACAGTTTTATGTAGGGTACCTTCATTTGGCTCATAAGTAAAGGAAACCGTCCCACGTATATTTCCAGAAATACTTCTGATAGCCTTTCCGATGAACTTCTCCAGCCAATAGGGTGGAAGAAGAATTTAATGTGAATACAGTGGATTCCCGAAACAACCTTGGTATTGTTGTTGTTGTTGACTAATGCTCCTTTGTCTGACGTATAGTCAGCCCAAGCCCACGAAATTCCTCCTGGCAAGGAGCACTAGACGACGCCTACAGGCAACAGCAGGTGATAGTGGGATTTTGTTCAGATCCTCTCCAATTTTGATGGAAAGTACCGCGGAGGACGGGTCCGAGAGTCTTCCACTCCTCTGTCCTTTCACCAAACCACACGAGAGGACTCTCACCTCACCGCATATTTGAAGTGCCGCCATGCCGCACCGACACTATACATTTACAAACATCCATGCCTTCTCCAGGATTCGAGCCCGGGCATGGCATGGCCTCTTCGTCATGGCAGTCAGCGACGCTAACCACTATATCGATTGGGCGACCAGCTTTGATATAGCCAATGTTATAGGTCTTAATCATTGTAACTAGAACAGATTTGCGTTGACACTAAGTTTCATAAAATTGTCTAACTTATAAATTGCCTCCAACACATAACTAATGCTTCGTATTAAAAGGAGGCTTGACGGTGTTATATAATATTTCAGTTGCAGTTGAGATAAAATACAGGGTGTTTATAAAGTCCCGGACCCATTTTGATGTTTAATAACTCATAAAATAATGAAGATATAAACAAACTTATGGCATTTATTGATGGAATAACTTATATATTTTCCTTTTCAAGTTTGAATATCTTTACTTTTGTAAATATCGTGTGCGCGTGAGGTTTATTTCAGATAGTTTCATTTTCCAGTCTAAATATCTGTACTTTTCTGTAATGTTCTCCGACGACGCATCCCTTCACCTTTCTGGCATTGTTAATCGCCATAATGTGCGCATATGGGGATCTGAAAACTCCCATGAATACCGGGAGGCACAAAGGGATTCCCCAAAGGTTAATGCGTGGTGTGGACTAATGCACGAGCGAGTCATTGGGACTTTCTTTTTTACAGAAAAGACGGTCTCATCAGTCGTATACTTAGACATGTTGGAAAACAGCGTATTTCCACAAGTAGAAGAGCTTCAGCCACATGTCTTTTTCCAACAAGATAGTGCACCACCTCATTGGAGTACCATCGTTCGTAGTTCTTTGAATGGCCATTTTACAGGAATATAGATTGGGCGAGGAGGTCCAATTCCTTGGCCACCCAGATCACCTGATATAACGCTGCTGGACTTTTTCTTTGGGATTTGTAAAGGACAACGTTTACAGGAGGAGACTGTAGAACATGGATGACCTAAAATCCAGAATTACAACCGCAATAGCCTCTGTGGATGCCGACATGCTTACCGGTACCTGGCGTGAAATTGAATATCGACTTGATATTCTCCGTGCGACGAAGGGGGCACACGTGGAAGTTCATGGACAAGGGTCCTGAAACTTTTTGAATCTATCTAACTATTTATGTTATTAATTTTAAGCTATCTTTATTATTTTATGAGTTATTAAACATCAAAATGGGTCCGGAACTTTATACACACCCTGTATAAGACAAATGTTACTGTAAGAGCATGAAAACTATAAGTGTGCTACAGAGTGAAAAAAACCAATAATCACGACTTCTACAATCAGAAATCATATAATATGCAATACTATATAAAAGCTGAATTCCTTCATGTCTCTACCCACCAGCGGCCGAGCGGTAAGGCCAACGAATACTGGTAATTCAGTTCGGAGTTTGAATTCCTGTGAACAGATAGCTGCATTGGTGTTACCATAGTTTTTCCCATGTGTAACGTGTATACCAGCCAGTTTCCCTTAGAAATTCCACGAAGACATCCCTTCCCTTAGGCAGATAGCCCTCGAGTGCTTTGTTATAATCAAATAAAATAAACCGAATTTTCATGTCTTGCTTGTTTTTTACAGATTAGTTTAAAATGTCATAGTGATCTTTTGCTGTCATAGGAGGAAAAAGAGTAAATTTGCTAGTGTAAAATATATTATATATTACTTTATTTAGTAGTATAGTATGTACTAATATTGTTGCTTGCGTACGGGTTTGTAATTGATTGCATGTACACAGGTCCAATGATAGGTTGATATAATTTCTTTTATCAAAAGAAACACTTCAGAGTTCTTGAACCTTTCACGGAAATACTTGTACAAGTGTTCAAAGCAAAACAGAGTATAATCAGTAGTTACACTTTAAACTAACTAAAAACGTTAAACCCAACGCAAGCAAAGCACAGCTAAAAGGTGAGGCCTTTCAATATTCCAAAGTCGCTGTTCTCTTCAGTTTTATATAATTTTCACCTCTCCGCCGAGATATTTATATAACTTTCTGCATCTCGAAATCACTGGAGGTTATATGAGTGGCGACCACGGTTATAGAGCATCAATTACAGCTATTCAGTTACAAAATCCATTACAGTTATACAGAGAAGTGACCAAGATGTCGCCAAGTTTGGCGACTTTTAACTATTTCTGCCAATTAACGAAATAGCCATTTACTGAATGTTAAATAGACTTTACCCTGTACTGTTATTTTCTCGAAAGAGCATCGTCTCTGTAGATTTTCATGTTACATTATACAGAAAAATGCAACAACATTACATATAATTTCACTAAAATTATGTATCTATGTACAACATTCGTAACAATATTGTTACGGATTTCATATTTATTTGGCTATTTATTTAGAATTGTAATTAAAATTGCTTTATTTTCCCGTGCAACGCAGGCGATTTTTGAAGAGAAAGCTACGTCGGAAAAATAAAAATAAAAGAATGCTTGCATTCAATATTTAATAAATAAATATCTCGTAATTACTGTTGCCATCCAGAAAAATCGAGATTGTTCTAGTGATAATTAAAAAGCTTATAAAAGCCTATAAAAGCCGAATTGAAACACCTCATTTCAGTTGTTGTTGTAGTTGTAGCTGTTTAAAGCGAATTGCTGTTTGTTTACTTTATGCTGTACAGATTTTGCTGTGAGATAGAATTAGTTTATCTGTTTGAATTGAGTTTTGCTAAACGTTTGAGATATTGTGATATTGTGCGAATATCTCTGAAGAAATATTTCAGCATTTTGATTTATTTCTTGTGGAAAGAATAAATTTTGTTAACTTTTTTTTTAACGTCTTGTTCACTCAGTCCATAACGAACCCCTACGCACGTAACAATATATATTTCTATTTACCGAATACTCTATTATTACATTATTTAAGCTTGGTAATGTCTTACTCTTACAGTTTACTTATAAAACATGACCTGCGTTATGCATGTTTCGTGAATATGCTATTTTGATGGCGACCATAATCATTTGTTGTTTCACTATTACTATAGATACTGGGGTATTAGAGTAATTGTTACTAATTATGACTGAAATGAACACCTTCTTTCGTTACAGAGCCTTCATCTCCGGTCATCGAGTTGCTACAGCCTGCCATAGCCGGCGGCTGGAATCTCACGTGGAAATCTGACGTAACCAGTCGTCAGGATCAATATTCAGTGATGTACATACGGAATGATACAAGGTATCTGCAGGAGAAATTAACCAAGAACAACTGGGTTGTCATTTCTGATCTGTATCCAGGTGCAGGATATGAAATCAAAGTTTATGCCATCAGTTTCGGATTGTGGAGCGAGCCACATTCTTATTTCCAAACTATACGTAAGTATTGCTTGCTTGAACTATAATTTTAAAATATTTCTTCTGGTGTAATAAATTAGGATATAGAGAAGCTCAGATTGCCATGCATGTGTTTCAAACGACCGTATTCTTTCATGAATCAGTCAAGTTGTTTATCTTCTGAGTAACGTGAAATTTATTTATTTATTTATTCAGTAACCAACTGACAAGATTTCGCCATTTCAACCTTCGTAATCCCAAAAGTAATATTGTTTTATTTAATCTTTGTAATCCTGTTATAGTAAAAAACAGGGGACTGACTGTTCATACGTTTTACAGCATAGCAGAGGTTTTAGACCCATCGCAAGGAATACTAATTAAATTTTTCCTCAAGAAATGTTTACTAAATGACATAGTGTATATATAACGCAATTTTAATAGCTGACCTCCTTAATAACTTAATGATATTCTTCATCATCAGCTCTAAATGCACATTTTCGAAGCAGGATTTATGAAACTAAGCTCTAACATTAAATTTGTGCCTGCATGACCTTGTAGAGACATTAGGTTATTTCGAAGCACCGGGACTCAAACCTCGAACCTCTCGAATATGCGCCGAGTATGCTGACTACTAAACCACAAAGGCATGCTAAGAAGGCGGAAGAAATACTTTATATACTCCCGTTTTTAAAGGGCGACTGGGTTGGAGATTAGGGGACCCAGTCGCCAAATCCTGGTGGTGGAAAATTATCAGCCACCATCGTTTAAATCAGGCGCCACTGTAGAGCAGTTAGGTATTTTTTTTAAAAGTAGGAGAGATGAAAAATAATCAGTGCCCTCGTCGGGACTCGAAACACGGACCTCTCTAATACGCGCCGAGTCTGCTGGCCATTACACCACGAAGGCGTGCTAAGAAGGCAGGAGAAATACCTTATATATTCCCCCTTTTTTTAAAGGGCGACTGGGGATTAGGGGACCCAGTCGCTAACTCCTGATGGTGGAGAATCACCATCCACCACCTTTTAGTTCGGGCGCCACTGTAGAGGAATTGGGCTATTTTTTAAAGCAGCAATGAGCAATGCTCTCGACGAGACTCGAACCACGGACTGAGCATGCTGACCACTACACCATGCTGAGAGGGCGGAAGAAATACCTTATAACCTTAGCGTTATTTTTAGTAAATACAGGGTGATCAAAAAGTCAGTATAAATTTGAAAACTTAATAAATCACGGAATAATGTAGATAGAGAGGTAAAAATTGACACACATACTTAGAATGACATGGGGTTTTATTAGAACCAAAAAAAAGTTCAAAAAATGTCCGACAGATGGCGCTGGACAGCAAAACGTCAGTGACTGCGCATGAAAATCGTGTATAAAAGGAGCTGTAATGAGAGATAGAATCAGATGCACCAGCAGTAGCAGCATGTTGACGTTACCTGAAAAGGCGTTTTTAGTGAAGCTGTATTATTGTATTTAGTGAAGCTTTTAGTGAAGCTGTTGCGGTGTGGGCGTTTCAAAAGATGGCGGAAGATGACGATTGGTTGAGTAACCTGTTGTGGACTGATGAAGCTCATTTCACGCTCCGAGGGTCTGTCAATGCCCACAACTGCAGAATTTGGGCTACCGAAAATCCTAGAACTGTCGTGGAAACTCCATTGCACGACGAGGAAAGTCACGGTATGGGTTGGATTTACCACATCTACTGTTGTCGGGCCTTTTTTCTTCGAGGAAATGCGTGATTCTGGTTTTGTAACTGCTACCGTGACGGGTGAGAGGTACGCCGATATGTTACAGAATCGCATCGTCCCAGCCTGGCTGATAAACACCTGCTGGAACGTACGATTTTTATGCAGGATGGCGCTCCACCCCATATTGCTAGACGCGTGAAAGATCTCTTGCGAGCGTCGTTTGGTGATGATCGTGTGCTCAGCCGCCACTTTCGTCACGCTTGGCCTCCCAGGTCCCCAGATCTCAGTCCGTGCGATTATTGGCTTTGGGGTTACCTGAAGTCGCAAGTGTATCGTGATCGACCGACATCTCAAGGGATGCTGAAAGACAACATCCGACGCCAATGCCTCACCATAACTCCGGACATGCTTTACAGTGCTGTTCGCAACATTATTCCTCGACTACAGCTATTGTTGAGGAATGATGTTGAACATATTGAGCATTTCCTGTAAAGAACATCATCTTTGCTTTGTCTTAATTTGTAATGCTAATTATTGCTTTTCTGATTAGATTATTGCTTTTCTAATTATTGCTTTTCTAATAAAACCCCATGTCATTCTAAGTATGTGTGTCAATTTTTACCTCTCTATCTACATTATTCCGTGATTTATTAAGTTTTCAAATTTATACTGACTTTTTGATCACCCTGTATATTACATAAAGGGGCATTACTTTGTGCCCGACAGTAAGCGAATTGCACAAGAACTCTGTTCACTTTCTCGTATTAAAAATACTACGTTTTAGTTACAAAGAATCTCTCGATTTTTAAAATGTATTAATAATTTCGCGACAATGTATGCTTATATAGCATAACATGTATGTAAAATAGTCAATAAATGCTTTTAATATCAAAAGATTTTTAAAGCTGCTCTGCAGTCACGTCTTCACTTACAAGAAGTATTTGTAAATGAGTTAAGTAAGATTATTAATATATAATCCTTTTATTTGATTTTTTTATCCCTATCAACGCATGGGAACTCAGAATCCTTTTTGAGTAATTGTTAAAAATGTTTAATCCGTTAATGTGTCTTAAAATTGAATACCATTCATGGAACTATTATTGCTAATTTAATAGTGTCTTTTTCTTATTTTAACTTTATCGTCATACGGAATCATCGCTTGTAAATGCAATTAATATATGTTTTGTTTTTGCAGCACCATTGAAACCTAAAGGATTGCAAGTGGTAAAAGCCAGTAGTACGAATATGATTGTTTTGTGGAGTCCTCCATCCGGTTCTCTCTACGACCATTTCAGCGTGAGGTACCAGCCAGTCGGATCAGCTTTTTGGAGAGAAATGGGTAAATACATTGTGGAAAGGTTTTAAAAGTTATCCTGCTTGTTTATGTTATGTATCTTTATGTAATTAAATTGTAAAAGATGCATTTCCTTCAACACAAATGTATGCATATAGCCCTCAGAATGTATTTCAATCTAAATGCTAGGATCATGTATTATGCCTAATAGCAAAAGTTTTGTTTTACCTAGAGTCATAAAAAATCATACAAGATGGTGCATTATTCAAATATTTTTAATAAGATAAAATACTGGTAAACATTTATTTATGAGTGCTCCTTCGCGAAAATTTGCGATTTTTGGCGATACATAGACAGAGTTTATGCATTTCTTTGACTTAAAATCGCCGCTACAGAGCCAAAATAACAAGTCAAAGAATTGCACAAACTCAGTATCCATGTAGCATCGACCTATTTTCACCTAAAAAAAATCACAGAATTGCACAATCTCGACATTGCGCACTCCATTGCGTTTCCCATGTACACATTGATCCATTTTCACTTAAAAAGTCAAAACAGCATTCAATTCTACACTAGAACCAAACAAAAAATAAATAATCTCAATAAACTACATTTTAAATTAAACTTTGAAATAACATAAAAAAAGAAAGTCATCTTATCACTATACAAAAGAAATATCCATTTAACTTATTTAGGAATTTTCGTCTCTTCAGTCTGTGGCACACAAAATTCCTTAACAGTATTTAAAAAGTTCTTAAAATTATCTGAACTAGAATCTGTATACTTGCATCGCCACATTAATTCACAAAAATAAGAGTCCGAAATATCCTACGTAGTGCCGGTATCCTCGGAAGTTTGAACACACTTTTTTCCTTCATACAAACAGGACACTTATAATGGCTCCTAAGTAAACCTTCATTTACACACTAGTCAATTAATGCTTTTTCCAAATGTTTCAAATCGTACAGAAACTTCAAATTAATCTTACCACATTCAGCCATTTTACTGTGTAAACCATAAAATAAGCAACGTACTTCCTAACCAACATTCAACACACAAACAAGCCCTTGCAAATCTTTTCCCATCAGTCAAATCACGCAACCAATTACGTCACAATAGGATTTCCAGAACAATCAAATACTCAGGTTACCATAAATGAAACAACAGCTTGGCGATAACTGCAATAACAACTTAGCGATAATCCAAGGGGCACCCTTAAATGTAAGCTAACCAAAATACTAGTTAGGCCACATATGTTCAGTAGGAGATTATAAGCTGTTTTCTCCCTCTTTTCTGCATGCCTTCGTGGTTAACAGGGTAGCAGCACGTCCGGCTACCAATCGGGAGATGCGATGTTCAAACCTCGTCCGGGACATTGCACATTCTTCACGTCTCCTGTGTCGATAAACCTATTGATGATTACAGGTTTTAATAGCTTTGCCAGCTTTTTTTAACTGTGACCCGTCATGTGCTATTAGATCTTCCATCTGGTCAACGTGCAGTTTGAGTTTGAGACCACTCATTTAGTGTATCTATAGAATGATTTTTTTCTAAATTTAAATGTTTATAATGCTTGGAAAACTTGAATCGGCTTCAGTTTCAATAAAATTTGGATCTCAATAATTCTTGAAACAGGATAAACTAGTCGCCATTCATTTAACTGCAATACTATCGTCGACAGCTGTAAGATATCTTAATAAATGAAATAAAACGAATAGAGTTATTATAGCTTAATTACAATGATGACTGTGTAAATGTCTAGTACTGTTGTTTCAAACTTTTAATATAGGGACTCATTTTCTTTTTTAAAACAATGTACCATGATTCACATTCATATAGTTTCTCTGAAAATAGAAGAAAGAATAAAATATTCCTAGAGGAAAAATACCATAATCAAGCAATAATCAATGCATATATTTGATTATTAATAATTAGTAATTATAAATTTAATAGCAATTTAAAATAAATATTGTTGCGGATTTAGCTATTTATTTAGAATTGTATTAAAATTGTTTTATTTTTCCGTGCAACGCAGACGAATTTGAACAGAAAGCTACGTCGGAAAAGTAAAAATACAAGAGCCCGTGCCTTTAATATTTAACAAATAAATTTCTCGTAATCGCTGTTGCCATCCAGAAAAATCGAGAAAATAGATTTTATCAGAATGTTCTCGTGAATAATTGAAAAAGCTTATAAAAACCGAATTAAAACACTTCAGCTCAGTTGCTATTTGTTTACTTAATGCTGTTGTTGGTTGTAGCGAATTCGCAGTGAGATTGGATTAACTTTCTCTGTTATGAATTGAGTTCAGTTTAACGTTTGAGATATTGTGAAAGGTTCTGTATACTTCTGATTTGAGGAAACTAGCCTCTAGCTTCTTCTAATATCTAGCTAAATGTATACCAACTGAATCTATCCTCATGCTTTGGCACATTAAAAGTAGTTATGTTGATTTCTAGCCATTGTTGATAGAGGAATTCACATGCTTCTTAATGGTGTGTCTGTATTGCGATTTGTGTAATCCCACGAGGTGTTTAAGAGGTAATATGAAAGATTTTTTTATGTGTACTGAGCACTTTTGCTTACTCAAGAAATCCATGACCATTTTCAAGGGTGAAAAATGTTCGAGATCATTAAAAATATTGCTTTATAAAATTTGTGATAATTTCTGCAGCTGTAAGATTGTATTCTGAAATCCAAAAAAGTGGCCTTAGCCTGGTTTATGAAAGTAACCAGTGCTTATTCAATCATCTGCCGAAGTGGTGAGGAATTAGGATCGACTTTTGCTAATTTAAGCGATAAAGCTACTCTTCTTAATATTTGAATGGATTTATCGACTAAAGAAATTAACCTAACTTGATAAGCGCGATTCCAAAAAAATGTAACGCGGAGTCACTGTCTCGACGGCTTTTGCTTGCGTTTGATAGCAGCTTTAGTTTCAAAAATGGAAATAATTTGCTTCTGAAATCATAGCATGTATCTGTCAGATGTATTAAACTCTTTATTTGAAATTAAAATTAAACATGACCGTATTTTATGAACGATTAAAACTGACAGGATATATCTTCTAAGTGTAGCACAACAGCGAAATACCAAAAGTGCACTTTTTAACTGTGCAAGCTAAGAAAATCGTTGGATGAAAATGTTATGAAAATTAGAGACGGCCTGCTCATAGCAGACGAATACGTTCCAATATTCGGTTACAGTTACTGAATGCGCTTTTGGTGTTGTCGCTAAATAATCTACGAGACAAAGCATTTAGAAAACATTCTGGATGAAACAAAAAGAGCGG
>KK117643.1:134886-150828 GCA_000611955.2 Stegodyphus mimosarum
GCGATTGGCATCTCTTGTAGTCGACGGGATTTTCCATAAGTATCCCTTCTTTTAAAGCTGATGCTAATTAAATTATCATTAACTGCATTTATTTGAATGAAATTCGGTTCGTTTTAATTAATATATTCTTGCTCGTTATAATGTTTAATATTTAATAAGCTTCCTAGCTTAAATTAAAGCATCTAAAAGATTACCATAAAACTTGAATGACTAATAGAATTATTGAATGACTGATGTAATTATTGAGTATGGCTGATAGAATTATAGAAATTGGCAGTGAGATGATGAATGGAATGATATGAAACAGTGATATGATGAAGAGAACTATTTCAAGGAACATTTCTATATATCTAAATCCTGTTTTATTGAAGGATATACTCTCTTATAGATCCTAAACCCATCAAGAAAGTAAAAGAAGTTCTCGACTCGTACAACATCACGTTCGAGTGGGAGGTGCCTCAAGGACACAGAGACTATTATATTATAATTTACAATCCCATCGATGAACCTCAGAATCAAAAATCATTGCAGGTAAGAAAGTGAGATAAATATTTAACCTTCGTTACTTTCATACGTTTTCGCGAGTAAAACGGTACTATTATTTGAAATATGTATTTAATTTTCACGTTCTCGTTGTTTTATCCTTACTTGAATTCGATTTTGGAATATAATCTTAAGAAGCATTTAAAATCTACGCCAACACCGTAAGTCATCTTGCTTTTAACTGTTATTTAAAATGCAATCATGTTAGAGGATTTGATATTCAAAATATATTCTTCTTTTAAATAAGCATATATGGTTGAATTCAGTACCTAAATTTATTTTGCCTTTGAAATTATAACTTAAATATCATTGCATCAAGAATAGGAACTGTTGTAATTTATACAAATGTTTTAACAGAAATTGTAGAAGGATTTGTGTTAATTGGTATTTTTGTTAGCAATGTATGAATGAGCTGTAGTATCAACAACACGTCAGAAGTTATTATAAATAATTCAAATATCTCCTTTCTTTAAAATTGCGGCTAATAAAACTAGAATGGATTTTATTTATACATACAGTTTCGCCTGCTGGAGATAAAAATCTACTTTATTTCGGACAGTGCTGCCACTGCCGTCATTCCAACTGTGCAGTCTCTTATTACAAAATAAGAAATAAAAAAAAGAAAATCTGAAATGTTTCAGATTTTAAATTACGTCTAAAGGGGCGTTTTTTTTAACATTTTGTGTGTTACCTTTATTGATTAAATATCATGTTCTTCGCACTTAAACTATAAAATGCAGTTAAAGAAAAATATCGCAAAATAATTTTAAACTGAGCATATCTTTAGAATTTCCGATACACAGTCTCACGCGCTGGAGATAAAAATGTTTTTTCTGTACAACGTTGCCATTGCTCGCTAAGAAATCCTTGAGTTTGTTAATCAAAAATTCGCTAAAGTTTTACAGAATATGAAATCGATAATAAAACATATTCCAAATTTCAAAGTTAGGCTTCCGGATGCCCATATTCGCAGCAGGATTGCGTCATACAAAACTCAATGGCTCTAGGTACCGTCGTTTTATGACAATGCGAGAAACATATGTATATATTTATGCAGATTCTTCATTATTTAATTTCTTTAAATATAATACAGGGCTGCAACATTTTGTGGCAACAGTTTGAAAAGTGATTCAGACGTTTAATATTTCCGACGCAAAATCGCAAAACAAAAACAATAGTCTTTCAGGGACAAAGCCCCTTTGGACTAAATAGCATTGCCAAACATTAAATATATTATTATTATATAAGGTTATATTTTGAAGTTGAAGAAAGCATGCGATTGCATGTGACGTCATTGTATGTCGAAAATGTTTCGTTAGTTTCAGCATTTTAAATAAAAAGCTGCAGTTGGCAACTTTTTCTTTCAGGTTAGGATAATTTGCGTTATGTTATTGCCACGTTAGTTTTTTATTGGTATTGAGAAAAAGTTGTTATATTATATTAAATTTAAATCATGACGTCGTGCGTATACGTATTAATGTGATGTGTGAAAGGTCATGCTTGATCTTTGTCTTGTAGGGTTCCTGTTGTAACTGAGAGCCTGACTTCTGACTCTACTCGGTAAACAGCGAGTAATTGCTCCGCCTTGAACAACTCACAAAATTCTAAAGAAAGTTAACATAAATTTTTTATTTAGTCTTAAATGTAACAGAAGAGGCGCAATTTGTGTTACAGTCGGAGCTTCCAATACTAACGGATACTAACATTAGCATAACAGAAAATTAAACTACAGCGTTAGCGTTGATAACGTAAAAGCTACACATTAAATACTCTAAAAATAAGGTGGCTCCTGTATTTTACCAGTACGTATTTAAAACAACGGGGAGGGTGATGCTAAAACCGGAATATGGCTTTAAACCAGAGTTGAAGAGAATATTAACAGCAAAACGCTGTTGCCAGGATATCTGATCTAAAGATTCAAAACCGTCAGCTTAAACATGCAAAAACTTAATTTGCATTCTGGTGAGAAATACATTAAGGAGAACTTATATTAAAGGCTTTATTCATAATAACTGGTTAATTTATAAGCCCCCTCCTTTCTAACCTTCGTGGGATAATTAGAAGTATACTCGATGCCTATTCGGAAGGTCCGGAGCTCGAGTCCCTGTGAGGGTATTTTTGTACATTTTTCACCTCTCCTGCACCAAAAAATCTAATGTCTCTGCAAATAAAAGTGAGATACCTTACAATATTCAATTCGTTTTCATCGTAATTGACAAGAGCGACAATGCCTTCCTCAGTTATGTTAATCATTATCCTCAGTTACGTTAATCATCATCCTTCATCCAGCTCTCACTTCCGTGGCAAGACGCATCTTCACATCCAGGAATACGTTAACGTAGAATGGTTTCTTCGGCTTCATCTATGCTTTCCACTTACATATTTTCATTATCTAGCAGCTTCTTCCATGCTTTGGCAATTGTTTTAGCTCATACGATTTCTCAGGCCCATGCAACTCAAGAAGAAACACCCTTTATATTGATGCGTTTCAATTTTTCAAACATGCTTTGTCCTCTTCCGGTTTCATACATCAACGTGGGCAGTAGCTTCCTGCGATAGTTCCTTTTTATCGTTTCCAAAACGTCATGATCCATAGGTTGGCATATGGCAGTTACATTGGGGTCAGAAGCATTTTCTTAATATCACCATTTTGAAGCTCTTCTGCGTTATGGGCGTTTGAGCATTATCTAGCATTAAAACAGATTTTCTGGATAAATTATTTTCTTTCAAAAACTTCTCGATTGAAGGAATTAATTCCCTAAAGGATCAACCTTTGAAACATTTACTGTTTATCCTTGCACTTTTTGACTACAGTATTTACAGAAAAAAGCTGTTTTTGAAATTGTGTAAAAACCCTATGATTTTCAGATTCTCCAGTCAATTTTGAGGTTTGCTGTAACATTACTGCATGATAAATTTATCAGCCTTTCCTTACTACGCTTATATACAAGGTCTGCCGCTTCAGTTCTGACTGCAAGACTTTCTAGGTAATATTTTGCAATTAAGGCCTAACCCATCACAGTTAAATATTTGAATATCCGTTAGGTTTTCAGTTTGAATTAATTCTAAAACTGAAATGTATTCTATAATGGTTTCATTAATTCATTCTATAATGGTTTCATTAATTCTTAACACTTAGCTGGCGGATACCATAGCCTTTCTTCCAACGACCGAGCCAGCCGAAGCTTGCTGTGAAATTTGGGTTTCTTTCATTCAAATCATTGCGCAAATGCACCGCTGTTTGCTGAAACAGCACACCTTTTTTCTTTAACTGTGTAAACAAAACATTCACTCTACAAAGCTTCACTCACTTTTTTATGGTCACATATTCTCACCGCTTTTATTTTTTTGAATGCACACTTCGTAAATCTTCATACACACCATTTTTCTATTTCTATTCGTTTAATTTACCAGTATCCTGCTGCTACCCGTGGAACCCCAAAATCGTCAAAGTCTTCTACATTGTCTCTCTTTTGTCCAATCTCTTGATTGCCTCATGTTTCTGTTCCAACGATACAGCAACTTTCTTCTTTCTGTCGCCGTTCTTTATGTATAAATTTCAACTTTTAAACTCCACCACAATGTTTTTCGAATTAGACATATCACACAGAGACACATGCAACAGATGATAAACAACGCTGCACTAAATGACACACACATGAGTGAACGTATAGACGGATGCGCTTTGCGGCTACAGTCGAAAACAACTACAAGGGAAGCCTAGAGCAAGGGGAGGGGGTATACTTTCGCAAGCAGTTCTTGTTGCGGATTGTTACTTCTTTTTTCAGTGATGAGTCGGATAATACGGAATGTCGGCTAAAGAAGACTGGATTAACAGACTCTGCTTTACATTGTTTCAACATGCATAAAATGTGAAATTCATTCTCAGAATTTAATTCATGCATAATGAAGCTATGCTTGATGCCTTCATCTCTTATTCGCTTAGAATAATCAACAGTATCAATTATTAGTCGAAAGGGGCTTTGTCCATGAAAGACTATTGTTTTCGTTTTGCGATTTTGCATCGATTCACTTTGAATGGCCGCTTCACTTTTCAAATTGTTGCCACTAAATATTATCGCCCTGTATTATATTTAAAGAAATTAAATAATGAGGAATCTGTGTAAATGTATATATGTTTCTCGCATTGTGATAAAACGACGGTACCTAGAGCCATCCAATTTTGAATGACGTAATCCTACTGCGAACAGGGGCATCTGGAAGCCCAAATTTGAAATTTGGAATTTGTTTTATTATCGATTTCATATTTTGTAAAACTTTAGGGAATTTTTAATTAACAAATTCAAAGATTTTAAAGCAAGCAATGGCAACGTTGTACAGAAAAAACATTTTTATCTCCAGCGCGTGAGATTGTGTATCGGAAATTCTAAAGACATGCTCAATTTAAAATTATTGTGCGATATTTCTCTTGAACTGAGTTTTATAATTTAACCTGATATTTAATAAATAAAGGTAACGCACAAAATGCTAAAGAAACGCCCTTTTGGACGTAATTTAAAATCTGAAACCTTTCAGATTTTTTTTTGTGTGGGATTTTTTATCTTAGTTTGGACACTCTGTTTTTCAGGTAGCGGCAAATGATACGAAACCATCAGAAAAGATGGATGTCATTATAGACGAACTGAAACCGGGAGAGTTGTACTCCTTCCGTTTTTATGCTGTTAGTCACAATCTGAGAAGCGAAGGCATAACCGTACAGACTAGAACAAGTAAGTTGTTTCGTTTGCAGTAATCAATTATCTGTCATTTTGATTGCAAAATAAAACATTATGAAT
Organism: Stegodyphus mimosarum; assembly: GCA_000611955.2. NCBI lineage: Eukaryota > Metazoa > Arthropoda > Arachnida > Araneae > Eresidae > Stegodyphus > Stegodyphus mimosarum. Next base: position 140,226 of record KK117643.1, read on the forward strand.
TGACTAAATAAAGCACTGTTATTGCAAGTCGTGCTTAAATTAAATTTCATTTAAACAATTTAATTCTGCTTAATTATTATACGACTTCATAATCTCTAGTTATTACGCAACAGCATAATCCCTTTGTTGCTAAATAAATTAGTTGTTCCTGTGTGAACATAACGAGCTAGTGAGATTATTCTTCGCTTCCATAATTTAATTAGTTTATTGCACTCATTTCAAGTACTGTTGTTATAGAAATTTGCGGTTTCTTTTTTTTAACGTTGGCATTTTAATTTTTTTCTTATTATCTGATTCAACACATTAAGTCGAATGATTAAATAGATTGTAAGGTTTATCCTAAGTTTTTAACAGTTATCTTTAGTTAAGCTACTTTCCTGTCCCACCTAATTTCAGCTTAGAATTTCCTACAAGAATGTGTTTTCAGAATCGCGCTTAATGCAAATGAGTAAGAGTGGTAGTTAAGCCGAAGTTCCACTGACTTCCCAGAAACAGCTTCGGAGTTTCTGACTAGCGCGCGTTTGCCTTTTGGCTACGACTCTCTAAGCCGTTACAACGCTCGGCCAAAGAACCTGTATGTAAAGAAGGAAAGGTTCCATAGACGTAATGTAAACCACTTTGTCTGCAACGCCGCTACAAAGAAAAGGGAACATTCGCCAAGGGATTTGGCGACGGAATCTGTTGGTGAGAATTTCCCCTCTGTGATACGCCGGTTCTTTGGTACCTAGCCGACATTTTCCCCCTCCGCGACGTGTATAGGAAATTGAGGATCACGGGTTAAGATGAATCGTTCTTTGACTTGTTGCGATAATTTAAACTCGGAAATGATGAAATATTAGATGAAGTTTCACTTTCACTGGCTGTTGAATTTCCATTGTCCATATCGCTACTTGAAACCAAAGAACCTATTCTTTGTTTAAACTATTGCTAAACGTAACGGTCGAACCTGTCCAAACCAACTTCGACATTCAGCTTCGAGCTTTGGCGCTTTTTGGCGACAGATATTTCACGCATGCGCAGTTGTTTTCCTTTTCGTTGGAAGGGAGCCACTTCTGCTTCTGCGAAGTTTTCCTTCTTAACAGTACATATTCTTTGGCTCGGCCGTATTACAGGTCCTTGTGAGCTTCACTAGCTTATTCGAAATTTAGGGGCCAACTACTTAGAATTTTGATAGCTTAGGCTATATCTCTAAGCATTGGTTAAGTCTAAGTTAAGCATTAGTTAAGTCTTATTTCTTATTATTTTGAGTTCAGGCCCAAGCTGATTCGTTGTGGCTAAAATTCCATAAGCGGGGTAAGTTGGCGCCAAACTATTTTGGCCTTCAAAATTTGGCGAATTTTTTTTTGGCGACAATGAAAGCATTAGAATGTGATTTTTAAACGTAAACAGAATAGCAACTTTTAGTTACCTATCTATGTAATTCATGATAAAATAGTATAATGACTAATAAAATAATAAATCGTATAACTCTTTCTTCGGACTCATAATTATCAACCAAGTAAATATATTTAAATTCACTATGAAGGGATGCATCATAAACTCATTAAAATATTCAAGTTACTATCGTCGTAAAATTCAACATATTAAACAACTTTCGTTCAAAACTTCAAAGTTTTAAATATTCCACATTTTTCGATTGCCACATGCAAGAAACAAAACTAAAAAAATAATGAACTAAATAAAATTAAATGAAAACATTCATAAATTATAAACTTCACGTCATCTGAATTGCCAAAATCCGTGCAAACGTCTAGCAAATTAGCACCAAAAAAACTAATGACTGTACAGTGGCGATAGAAGTAAAAGGTGGTGGAGGATAATTTGTAACCACCATGGTATAAACGAGAATCTGTCTACAAATACAAGATCATGTCTCGATCATTAAATGCTAATTAAAACTCAAGAAAAAATATAACTGATTACCAACAGTGACTTAAGATACCACCCTTTTATTTAAAGTGGTTTGAAATATATCGTAAACTATGACTTTCATGTTAGCTAATTGTTTACTAAATAATTTATTTTTAATATGTCTCACTTGCATGTAATTTTGAAACCTCCTTGAGTATTGCTCTAGATAAATATAATATTCAGAATAATTTTTTTCTTTTTGCAAACATTCAAAAGAAATTCCTTTTGTTTTACAAATTTTGTAAGCTTTCTTTTCTTTGAACTTCCGTTAGAACGAATCGGAAGGAAAAAGTCGTCACATCCTTTTTGCATTATCTTCTGAGCAAACTGCACATTAATGCTAACGGTTCATTTTCATTTTGTGGGTGTAAATGTCTATTACTAATTGTTTAGTTACTCTGATACGAGCTTTTCTGCTAACGGAATCACAAGAAAAATTATATTTCGATGTTGGACACACTAAATGAGAGATTACATGTAAGTAATACTTTTGATTTTTCATTCATGTAATTGTAACCGATGGCCCAAAGCGGATTTTCCCAAAGCGGATCTCATTTTACATTTCAAGGCTTATGGATGTAAAATTCAGTATCAAATGATGTTTTTCCCATTCGTTACCCACGAATTCTTTTTCCAGTACTTGATCCATCCGATTTTAGGATGGTTGCATATTAAGGGGGGAAAAAGAGTCCTGGTGAGAGGGTCCATTTTTGAATCATAGTCAAAAAACTAACACTTGTTTATGACATTTTGGGGAATTTTGGAAATTTGAAAAGCCATAATGTTCGAGGAAATAAGCGCCTGAAAGTGTTTGATTTATTAATATTAAATAGTCTTTTGTCCTTAGGTAAGAAATTCACATTGGGCCTCAAATCCTCACCAATTCGTTTTCTAGAGCTCAAACATTATGCTAATAAACTAACAATGGCTCACAAGGCATCCTTAGCGTTAATAATTGATGACTGACTGATTGTTCATCTGTTGATACCCTATTTGGCTTGCCATTCATTAAGAGTTATATATATATTTTTTAAAGTGATTTGGCTTTGCTTATATGCTCTAAGTTAATTCAATGCTAGGAGGAATTTGTTCCTCTCCAGTAATATATGAGTTGGATAAATTAATTGTTTAAGCATTATAAAGTGGAATTTAAGTGCAATGTAGGTGTGGAAACCACTTAAGCGCAGTTCTCCCACCAGGCTTAGGGTCGAATTAAAGTACCTTTCTTATACATAAAATGGTTTCATTTTGTAAAGGGTTCTGTATACTCTAAAACGCTTCGGTGAATTAATTATTTTTAGCTGTGGTTAAATTTGGTTTTGTAAATTTTAATTATTGTATTTATTCCAATACGTATTTATTTTAAAGTTTCTGAAAAATATCCATTATCAAGCAAAAATACATAAATGCGATTTAGCTTGAGAACAGGAAAAATTACATGTCGTATTTATAAAATCAAATTTTTATTTATGTTTTTAAGCCTTCAGTACTTTAAAAAAATGATCTAGGTCTGCGTTGATGTTAACTAATAAGCGAGCGAATGGTAACTGTTTCATCAAGTAAAAAATTCAATCTTTTCTATATATAGATACTAGCTGGATTTCTGTATATAGATACTAGCTATATATAGATACCATGCTGGATGCAGGAAAGCTCCAGCATGCTTTCCTGCATCCAGCATGGTTCTAGAGAGCATATAGGTTTTTCGTTATGTCCTTCAAACAAATATGTAGCATTATTAGTTAGATATACTATACCAGTTATCTAAATCAGTGCTTTCCAAACATTTTAGGCTTGCGATCCTACTTTTTAAATGCGCAGGCCGTGTTGCGGCCCCAAATTCTCAGGAATATATATTTCATAATATATTTATATTTGGACCTCTGTTACGCAGTTTTTCAGCAACCTCGCGACCTCCAAAAAGTTTTTTGTGACCCCGAATTCGGTCGCGACTTTTAGTTTGATCTAAAGGATTAATACACATTTCCACTGAAATAAAACGATTATAAAGTCTGGTGTTCTTTAGTAGCATAAACTAATCAGACGTTAACAGACTGTGCAAGGAGTTATTTGAAGCCTAAAATACGACAAAGTAAATAGAAAGGGCGTAAAGGATCCTTTGTTAACTCAATAATATTCACAGAGGGCACCGATTCGTGCTTACAAAACCAACAATTTTGACTTAATTCAAAAAGCAATTAGTAACTTAAAACAGAATAGAATTAATTTAGCCTAACGGCATATCCCAGGTTACTTAACTCTCAGGAAGGCTCTGAATCCTAAAAGTCGGCGTAAACAAGCCTAATGGCTAGAAGCGCTCAATGTCACAGAAATCTAATCGCTAGCAAATCAGAGATAACATCGTGGACTTTAGGCAGGCAGAATACGCTCTAAATTCACATTTGAAAACCTTTCCTTAAATAGTAACTTCTTTCTACATCATTTGAATACACGCGCGTTAACTCATTTATATTCTCACAAGAAAACGTGTGTTGAAAGCAAGAAAGAGTAAGAGGAAAGGTTGCTTCAAAATAAAATTAACTGTGAAGTAGTTTGACAGTTAAATAAGTTTAACGGTTGTAAGTCAGTAATTACCTGTATCCTCTAGCTGTATCCTCTAGAATAATATACGTTACACGGGATTAATACTAAGCATAAATATGTTACACTATATTTCATGTGTATAGCCTAACATTTTTACAAATAATGTTGACCAATATTTTTTTTGTTATACATGTGTTCCAGGTAGAGAGGAGGAATTCGAACATAACCTAGCGAATGTCTAAACTACATATGTGTGGAAGGCATGGCAAGTAATACATTAGCCTAATGTAATAAATCGAAAAAATTGCTAAATTAAATTATAATAAATTAATGTCAGTGTGAAAATAATGAGGAATATATTTAGAAGGCAAAGTTTTAGAGATCTCAGCTGTTATAATCTGGAAGCACAGACCGAATTAGAAATGTTTTTTAAAATTTCGATTGCATCCATTGGGATGTAGATATAAATTTTAAGAGTTCAGAATTCATTTAAATACGCTCAGTGCATATATTATTATAAAAACCTTAGCAGCAACGTGTTGAAATGAGACATTTCCAAAAACAAAATACTAATTGTCTTAGGATATCTCTGAGTCTTTAAACATCTTTCTTTTCTTCTTTTCTTTCATTTCAGCTTAGTCATAGAAAGAACTGATTGTTATTTCTGTAAAAAAAAGGAGGAAAAAAAACTCTCCAGTTATCCCAATTTCTCGAGCACCATATTTTTACGCCCACAACGATGGCTTTTTGTCATACTGTACTTTATATGGAAATTAATGATAGTGCAGTCGCAGATGTTTTTCGCAGATAAAACTGAAACCGGTCTGTTTCTTAGCAAGTGATTTATCAGTTCAGCGCTGTAGATGTGCAAGTCCATTTGTGGACTGGATGTAATTTTCTGGACGGTCAACGCGTGGGAAAACTGAACGAAGTGTTTATCATCGAGGTCAATGTTTCAAGCAGTGTGGTACTGAATTATGGGCATGAAATTAAAAGTTGTTCGGAAGCCGTTTTTATTAGAGCCCTATAATGCAGTACAACAACACTTTTCATTAACGAAAGATACAGTCTCGTGACATTATTGATAATGATTCTAAAGTTCATTTCTCCGCCAGTCTCTAATAATAATATCTCCTGAAGAGAGTAAGTTAGGTGAGATCTTTCAAGAATATTTGTTTACTAACCGAAACAGAGTAAATATCATGCTTAGGTCAATATAATTAGAAATATTTTTAGCATATTTATAAGGCAGTTTCTCCCTCCATGATGTTGAATCGGTGTGTATTCGAGACGACCAATTTCCAGCCCCGGCAAGGGCAGTGCACATTTTCACGTCCTCTGATTCAAAATAACCTAATGATTCTACACTGGCTCCCGAACTAAAAGGTGGTGGGCAATAATTCGTCACCACCAGGATTTGGCGACTGGGTTCCCTAATCCTCAGTCGCTCTTTAAAAGGAGGAATATATAAGGTATTTGTTCCCTCCATCCAGCATGCTTTCCTGCTGCGATGGTAGCACACTCGGCGCGTATTCGAGAGATCCAGGTTCGATTCCTGGCGAGAGCACTGGACATTTTTGATGTCTCGTACTTCAAAACTACCTAATGACCCTGCATATTTAACTAATTTTATTAAATTCAGCGGTTTAAGAACTGAAAAAGTTGCTACTAAAGTTGGCTGACTTATCATTAGTTTACCTGTACAGTATTTTTAGTGCAATTAGTTATTGTTGATTTGACTATTCTCACTCCTCTGACGTAACCAGAACAAGACTACAAGTATTATCGTGGCAAGAAGTATAAGACTACGTCTGTAGTTGCCAAGATCCTTGAGCAGCATATAGGTGAGAGTACGACTTCGGTCACTTCCACCTTAGTTTTGAAGAAGAGCATCCCGGCGGACGGGTTCGAGGGTCTCATACTCCTCTTCTCTACCACCAGCCTTTCGAGGGAACTTTCGGTCCACCGTACATTTTGAGTGCCTTCATGCTACACTGACGATGCCTTTACAAACAAGCATGCCTTCTCTGGGATTCGAAGTCTGGTCCTTTGGTACGGCATCTAGGCGTAATGGTTTTCGCATCTTATAAAAATCGTAAAATTTAAATTTTATAGTCGCAGTTTTCATGCTTTTACCAAAAGACTCCAAGAGAAATTTTCTTTTAGTTTTCATAATTTTGCCTATGTGAAAAAGGCAAGATATAAATAATAAAGATAATCCAATTTTCATGTAATGTCGAAAGAGATTTTTTAGAAAAACGAATGTAATTTTAAGGTTTAAATGTTGCTACATTCAGATAAAGAAATTCAATGAACTCAGTTCAGTTCGCAGAACAGTTATTATTATTAGTTATAGAGAGACATTTTTATAGAACATTAATATAATATCCAGAAACTTGATCTTCATTTACTCAGAAGTACTTGAATTATGTGCTACAGGTGTCCTGCATCAGGGAGCCGAATTTTGGTCTTAATTAGGCACTAAATTGCGGGTATATGATAGAAAGGTTTCAATATCTTCTTATTAAAGTAAAAAAAAATGTGACATGCTAATCATTCATTATAATTCCTTTCTCGGACATTCTAGTGATCAAGCTCATCAGTGCCCACGCCCATACAACCACGAAATATCGGTAGTTCGTTCCGTATTCAAGTCCTTTCGAACGGGCTGGCTGGAACCCTTCATGACATAAAAAGCAGATTTCCCTTCGACAAGAATTTTTCTGTTATTTAATTTGCCTTTGTAGTGTTCCTCACTTTTCTTCTATTAACTAAGAGCTGAGGACCCTAGTTAATAGCTAAGCAAATAATCGCTTAAGTCCAAGAACAGAATCGTAAACTCGAGAAGGGTTAGTTACCCTTTGATTGCTCAAAGATTTAACAGTCGGCCCCTTTCTCAGGGCGTACAGCAAAGCCTCCACTTTCGCTTAAAATGTAAGAGCTAAGAACAAACTAAAATATAACTAAGAAGATTTAGTCGAAGCTAACACAATTCTAAACTAGTTGGCCCGTAATATTAAATTAGCTAGCGAATCTATCGAAAAGCACGTAATACTGCCGAGCGTAATAACGGCTTAGAGAGACATAGCCAAAAGGCAAACCCGTGCTATTCAGGAATTTTAATTCTCTCTATCGAAACCAGTGGAACTTCGACTTAAATACTATCTGCTCCTCATTTGCATTTAACGCGATTCTAAAAACTCATTCTGGTAAGGAACTGTACGCTGAAATTAGGAGAAATAGAACAGTGTTACAAACTTAAAATAACTGTTATAAAATTAAAATATATCTTACGGCCTTAATTTATTAGCCTAACCTAACCATTCTTATGCTCTAATTACACTAAACGCATGTTTATCCATTTTGTGAATATCTGTGCATTATTCCCTGAAAACGTTTTGCTGTTAGTAATTTAAGAAAATGAAAACTTCTCAGGTCACTATTTTAATTTTCAAGAATTCACTGTTTTAATTTCTATGCTGTAATCTTATTGCTAAGATTTGGAACGAAATTCATCATTAATTTTGGACTGGATAAACTGATCTAGGAAGACCTGGAACGAAATTAAATGTTAATTTAAGGCTGAATAAATTGATCTGCTATGACTCAAAACGAAATTTAACGTTCATTCAGGGCTGGATAAATTGATCTGCTAGGACTTGAAAGGAAATTCAGAATTAATTCAGGGCTAGATAAATTGATGTATTATGACTTGGAACGAAGTTCAACTTCAATTCAGAATTGAATAAATGGATCTGCTAAGACTTGGAAGGAAATTCAGCGTTAATTCAGGGCTGGATAAATTGATCTGCTATAATATGGTACAAAATTCAGCATTGATTCAGAGCTAGATAAACTCATTCTTGATATCATAAATGAGTGTGCTGGCGAAAATGTGACAATAACTAGCCTCGTAAATTGTCGTAAATTGATGGTTTAAGTGCGAAGAACATGATATTTAATTAATAAAATTTAAAATCTGAAACCTTTCAGTTTGTTTTTCCTTTTCTATTTTTTACCTATTTTTTTAATTTTTATTTTTCAGAACCTGTGATTGATTCTGTAATAAACATTGTGACCCGTGAACAGGAGACAAAAACTTTAGGGATCAAGTACACACCGACACCGAGACGGAGCGTGGTATTTGATCGATACCGGTTTCAACTGAGTGACTCTTCTGTGCCGGCTCAAGAAAAACTTTTCAACGACACGAATCGTCTGGTCTTGTTCGACAACCTGGTACCTGGTCGTCTATATGATATCAGTATATGGACCGTGAGTGGCGGTGTAAACAGCGTGCCCATTCATAGGCAAACAAGATTGTGTAAGTGCCCTCTTCTTTTAATTTGTTATCATTTGCCATGCGCGAAATATTTTGAATCACGTGCTTCAGGCACTAATTAATGTAAGCTAAAACCAGTTTTGTATGCTTCCAAAGAACGAGTGTAGAGTTAAGCACAACGAATATATTATTTGAATGATTCACAGGTTTTTATTGTGCAAAATTCATTTGCTGTTATTTATATTAAACTTAAATTTAACTTAAAAATGTAAAACCTGCGTTAGTCATTGCAGCAACTATGTTTTTTAGTTATGATTAGGCTACATGGTTTCAAGTTGTGAGGCTGGAACACCTGGCATTAACAGGCTTTCACCTTTTTTTTTTTTTTTATAGAAACCTGCCAGCGGTCCAGTGATTTCTAATCATTAATAATTCATTCTAGTTTTTGTTCTGGAGAATGCGTTGGCTGTATGGAGTTTTCGTGTTTTTCCCCAAATATAACATATATATTAGTTACTTACAAAGATGCTTTCTAACTCGCGTATCCCTTTACAATGATCAGTCGATCAATCAATTTTATGTGCTATATAAAGGCAGGCAGATTTCCGCAGAAAGTCCTTTACGAACGCTTTTTTATCTACTGCAGATAATCTTTGTGTACTTTGTGCTACAATCAAATAATCGGACCAGCTTTCGCAAACTATTGTGAGCTTTATTTATCTTTATTTTTTAAGTCTTCTTTTAAAATAAAATGAAATACAATGACTGAAAAGCAGAGATTATATTTTCAAAAGTTCTGGAAAAAATATAGTACTTCTTTTTGCAATTTTTAACGGTAGATCGAACACTTTTTTTCAGATGCAAAGCTGTTAATATAATTAGTATGCCGCCCAGATGGTATAGTCGTTAGGGAAGCCTGACTGCGATATCGAAGGGCCCGGGTTCGAATCCCGGAGAAGGCAAGGATATAAAATTGTCTGTCCCTTCATAGGAGGTAGCGGTGGCCTTCTATTAGGTGCCTGCACAATAAAATGGTCACCACTTCAGGCCTTAGAAGTGGCCAATGCCGTTATAGGCAAATACCCAACCATTGAAAAAAATGTATATGTGTAATTAGTAGTATAGCATAACTTAATTTGTCCTTGGCATTTCTGCTTGGTAATTACAAGCAAATTTCGATAGAATTCGTACTGGGTAAATAAAGCAATAATGAGCCATAAAACATGCTTATTGTTCCAGAAATCCAAAATAATGCAAATATTCTCCAGAAACTCATAAAAAGTTTTAAATCATTAACGCGTAATAGTTAATAAAATTTTATGATGTTGTTGCCAAGGAAATAAATCATATTTAAGCATGTGTCCATAATTATCTGAATTATTAAATAAGGAAAAATCTGCATTTATATATTATGTATAGAGTGGTCATAAAAATACTTCCTCAATCTATAAATCTCTAGGGTTAACCAATCGAAAAAGAAATTCCAGATATTATTATCTCAAGGTATGCCCTCGAGACTGTGATGATTTAAAACAATAGAGTTTTCATAGTTATGGTTACAGTGAAAATATTTAGAAACTTTCGAAAGGCAACACCCATTTTTCCTTGCGCAAATTGATCAGCCTGTTGAGAAACCATAAATGGATTTGGAACGATACACGTATGACGCCAGCATAAAACACGTGCAAAGTAGTGCATTGTAGAGAACCAATGGCAACACAAGAAAGAAGGCGCATAGTATGAGTTTATCGGCGAAATCATAAGCTAACACGAGGCCCACGTTCCGTAAGCAATGTACGCGTTTTTGTAAAAACAAAATTTAAGAAACTGGATGCACGTGGAATAGACTACCATCCGGAGAACCAT
>KK117643.1:150885-165003 GCA_000611955.2 Stegodyphus mimosarum
TGAAGTGCATTTTAGGTTCATTGCATATTGCAAGGATTGTTGCCCGTAGTTTGGATGTACCGAAAACCACAGTCCTCAAGCTTCGGCGCACTGTTCTGCGGATGTTTCCTATCGATTACAGGTGATTTAAAGCGTCCAGGTTTTGCAACCTAAAGACGAGCAATGGATATTAACTCTGAGAATATTGTCCTCTTCAGACATGATGAAGCTAACAGAAGGCCGTTGCAGATATTATGGACGGATGAGGCTCATTTATCCTTAATTGGGAACGTAACTTTCAAGAACCCTCCGTTCACTGGGCTGACGAAAAACCTCATGATGTGGCACCAGCGCCTTTACAGGAAGCTGAAGTGACTGTGTGATGTGACATCACAAGCACATTCATTCTCAGTCCGCACTTCTTCGAACGGGTCACTTCTACAAGAATGAAAACGTGCTGCATCACAAGTGTTCAATATACAACCATGCTGCAGAATTACATAATTCCGGAACTGCAGCAGCGAAATGTCATTAATGATATGGTATGGATGCACGATAGTGCTCCTGAACATGTCGCTACATGTGTTCGCCAAGTGCTGAAACTACACTTGGGAGATAGAACTATTTCCCGTTACTTTGCAGTTCCGTGGCCACCGCGATCTCCCGACCTAACTCCGATGGATTTCTAGTTCTGAGGTTGCCTGAAATCTAAGATACACACATCAGATCCACAAGATTGGTCAGAATTGAAGTTATGCAGATTCTTCCTGCAATGTTACGTTCGCCATGGTTGTCAACAATATCCCTCATGCAAGGCGTTATCTTCTTCGAAGGTGGACACGTTGAAAGCTTGTAATTCTAATAAGAGTTTTTTTCCCTTCTCCTCTCTTGTGTTGTCATTTGCCCTTTACAATATTTTATTTCAAAAGACTTACGCCGTCAATTTTCATCATACGTATATCGTTCCAACGCCTTTTTATGGTTTTTCAATGCACTTGTCAAATTACACAGTCAAAGGTTGGTGTCGATATTATAAAATTTTAAAATATTTTAACTGTGACCCTAACCGGGAAAGCTCTATTATTTTAAATCATCATAATCTTGAATCTCATACCATCAAATAATAATATCTGAAATTTCATTCCGCTTGGTTGAGCGGATAGGTCGGTAGGGGTTCATATATCGTGAAAGAAATTTTTTTTTTACGACCACCTGTATTTTCTTTGTATTGTAGAAAAACGCCGCCACCTCAACCATATTTTCAACACACATAGTCCTTCATATGCATCGTAAAGCACGAAGTTTGAATTTTTGAGATTCTTTTTTATTTATGTTATATTTTGTACGAATGTAATGACATTTAAATTACCAAATTCGACATTTAAAAGTACTCGGGAAAGCGTAAGAATTTATGTTTCGTGTTTACTCAGAAAACTCATTGATTAAAAAAATGTTGCCACTTAGCAAAACGTAACTTTTTAACGTAAATGTTTTAAATTTAATCGAAAAATTGAGGGATTTAAGAGAAATGTATTACCACTCCCCGAAATAAAATATTTTCATCTTTCACACCATTGCGTTGTCAATTAATTTTTTTCTCGAATTTAATTTGCCTTTTATTGATAATATTATTGATAAACAAGCTAAACAATTTAAAAATAATAAAAGAAGTTTTTCTTCTCTATAATTATTAATTAATAGCTGAACCCGTGAAAACACTGTCAAAACTAGCCATTTAATCATCACATGTGTTAGTAAATAATTTTATGATAAAATGGTTTTTCAGAATAATTCATTAAATTTAATTATGGATATTGATTTGATGTATGCAGAGTTGTTCGCGGCTCTCTAGCTCCCCCTTATGGGTTAAGCTTAGTTTATTCTTATTTAAAATAAATGGTTTTAAGTCGGAGCATTAACCATTCTGTAGCCGGTAAAGGTTTAAAAAATATCTATGACTTAATATCTTTCTTAAATTATTTATTTCATTTACTTTGATAACTGATCATATTACAAGTTTGACGCTTGTGTTTTAACTAAATTTAATTAATTCACTTGCTTTTTTTTAATTTAATTGCTGTTATGTTTTGTTTCAATTTGTTGAAATGTATTTATATTTTGTTTTGGTAAATTTAATTATCCTTATCAGTTTTTAATATACTGTCAGCTTTTGTTTTAATTTGATTAAATTTCAGAGTCTTTTGCACTGTTCAGATTCTTTTGTCATTTTAATAAGCTAAATATTACAACAATTTATCATCAGATTATTGTCTTCATAATAAACATCGTTCAAATGTTGTCTTTATCTTTCAGATCCAGAGCCAATTACGGAGATTGTTGCTATTCACATCACCGACACTGAAATCTCCATGAAATGGGACCGACCTCCTGGAGAAATGGATGGTTACGAAATAGAGTACCAGGACCCAATGGGCCATCTGGTCAAGAACATCAGTTTCAGCGAAACTAACACTTTCAGAAACCTTAAACCTCACCATAACTATACGTTCCTTGTGTCTGTTCTGAGCGGTTATGATACTGATACTATTCGTCGTAGCAGACCTCTTTCGAAAACGTTCCAGACGCTTGAATCTGGTAAGTTTCATTTTTGAAGAAGGTATATGATTATTATGCAATAATAAAATTGTTGTACAGTAAATACCCCTTAAGACGAACTCCCTTAAAGTAAGCACTCGGCTAATATGAACGAAATTTCGTCCCGGATGCGATGTACTGGTGTTATGTTGTTGTTGCTTATCCTCGAAAGATCTGACATATGTCAGATCAACTCCAGAAGGTTGTTGACTGTCCAAAAGTCAATAACAGTGAGGAGATTGGATTTTAAGTTCTCTTTAGAAAGTCTGATTCAACTCAAGTTAACAAAACCATAAGGAAGTGAGCAGCTTCTGTTGGTTAAAAAAGACTGGAGCCCCCTGGGTGAAGTCCAAGGTAAGAAGGTCTGTCTTTGCTCCATTGCCTTCAGGTCTTAGCTGAGCATAATGGAACGGTTTTCATGCCTTCGGTGACCCTTCCAGGAGATTACTCTCCCGACGTACCTTTTTTAAATCCCTTATATCGTTAGATTTTTATCACTTGACGCCAACCTTTAAAGATTGTCTTCATATTTATTTCCTATTGTTTCCCTGCTTAGGACTGCGTTCAAAGATTTTCCATCCCACGCAAATAAAAACCTTACAGAAATACACTGTATTTTTAAAACATAGCCAACATGAGTAACATTGCTCGACGATCGCGATCATGGCATCAACCATGAGTTTTGAGGAGTTTGGAAATGACGAAGACGATGCTGTCGTGTGCCTGTGTTCCTCAGTGCCCTTCACAGAGGAATCTGAGGTACTTTGCGATTCGACAAATTGCGCCTGAGGTTCAACAAATGTCATCAGAAGAAAGTGAGAAGGATAATGTCATTCCGCTCACTTGCCAAGAAATGTTACACGCCTTGGGCACTGTGGAAGGTTTTGCTGCAACGTCACAATTGACCACTAGTTTTACCACAGAATTGAGTATCTTTGGCCGTGAAACTGGTAACCAGTGAATGCACTTTTTTCACGTTACGGTACAGTAATTAATGTAGAACTGCAGTGTTTTCTTAAAAAACATATGTAACATATTGTAATATTATGTAACTATATACTGTAAATAAGTAATGTGTAGGAAAAATTACTCCGAAAATAATATTTGAGTCTCCAGTTAAAATGAACTTTTGTAATATGAAATCTTGACTTTTCGGTCCCTTGAGATTTGTGTTAATGAGGAGTTACTGTAATTTAATGGATATGTGTCTTAAGTTTGACCTTTTTACGATTTCTGAGTTTATATGCGTCAGAAAATTTCTATAAAATTATAAATTTCTAGAAAGACATGTATTATTGGCAGTTTTTAAAAATTTGTTTGGGAGAGTGTGTTCTTTGTACCATTTCTCGTTTTTAGTCAGTGCTTGGCATGATTGGTTTTGGATTGAAAGTGTAATAGAATTACAATTATCTGAATTAACAGAGACTATAGCCCATGTGGGTATTTTGAAAAATGCAGATAGCTGGTTTGTTTCTATTTTTTTATACAGGCAAGTTCGTATTTATTTGCAATGCTCAGAAATTTTGCCTTTATATCATACTTATATTATCAAAAAATGATATAGTTCAAACTCTGTACACTACTGTTATATTTAGGGGGAGAGAATCATATATTTTTTTTCTAAAATAGAGAATTACGCGTAGAAAAGAATGCGATGTGTACCAAAAATATGAAAGAATAACTGCCTGCAGTAATGCTTCAAGATACAAGTTCTTTGTTTGGAGAAGTAACTGACTTGATGTCACTATATTTGTTCAGGCTGTTTTTGAAAATGATTATTTGTAATAACTAGATAAAGAGTTACGAAGTTATCAATGAATATCAGTTATAGACTACATACCTTTTCTCTTAACCTTCATAAATTACATGTTTCATGAAGGTTATGCCAGGTATGATTCTTCTTCTCATTTTAAGCTTTGTCACTTGCCATAAAATCTGCGAAATAAAGGACTGAGCGAGTATGTAACGAGACGAAACATATAATGAAGTGTCAATATAGGCTTAACTGTTAGTTAACCCGATTTGGAATCCCGAAAAAGGCATGGGTGTTTGTAAGCGTATAGTGTCTGTCTTATCTTATTAAATGAAGATTGAAAATGTTGCTCAATTTTTAGTCCAAAGGGATTTAGTCCCGAAGGACTATTACTTTCGTTTTGCGATTTTGCGTCGAATCACTCTGAATGCCTGTTTCACTTTTCAAATTGTTGCCACTAAATGTTATCGCTCTGCATTAAATTTTAAAAAATGAAAAATCTGCATAAATGTATGCATGTTTCTCGCATTGTGATAAAACCTAGAGCCATCGAATTTTGAATGACGTAATCCTACTGCGAATATGGGCATCTGGAAGCTCTAATTTTGAATTTGAAATTTGCTTTATTATCGATTTTATGTTTTGTAACATTTCAACGAATTTCTGATTAACAAACTAAATGATTTCAAAGCGAGCAATGGCAACACTGTACGGAAAAAGAAAAACATTTTTATCTCCAGCGCACGAGACTTACGGAAATTCTAAAGATATGTTCATTTTAAAATGATAAACTGAATTTTGGTTTGAGTACGTAGTACATGATATTTAATAAAAAAAGGTAGCACACGAAACGTTAAAAAAACGCGCCTTTGGACGTAATTTAAAATCTGAAATCTTTCAGATTTTTTTTAAATTTTTTTCTTTTTTTCTTATTATTTAGTCTGGAAGCTCAGGAACTATTAAATATTCGGATTCAAGACGATTAAGGATTTATTCTACTTCTAGTGCTGAAAATATTATTTTTGAGTTTATCTGCAATTTTCAGGTTTAGCATGAGGAAAAGCACGAGAAAAATTCATTTTCTAACAATTTTTAATTAAAATTCGTTTGGGTTAGTTTTTGTACCTGTTTTCTTTTCGGTCTGCTAGCAAATGCAGAATTTTTCTCCTTTTCTTTGCAAGAAATAAATACTGAGAATTTTGATTTCTATGGTAAGAATTAATGCTTTGTACATATATTCATCATTTAAATGTACAGACTAATAAAAAGTACGAAGCGGTTTTTATATTCATGAAACATAGCTACAGAATGAGTTAAAAGTTAAGCATATTAATTTTGTCATCTGCATAAATTCCAGTTATTTTCTGTGGGTCTTTGCTTTTTGTCATAATGTATATGCAGTAACTAATTTGCTTATTTTTAAATTTCAGTACCAGGACGAGTCCATTTTTTCCGTGCCGTAGATGTTAAACCGAGTGAGATTACTCTACAATGGTCTTTACCAAGCAATGAACAAAACGGAGTTCTTAGAGGATTTAAAGTAACATATTACACAAAGGTAACCTAATTATTATATTTTAAAATTACTTTATTAAAATTACGCTTCATTAAATTCCTTTGAAACAAACAGAACTTAAATACCACACATCCCAAAGGAAAAAAGAACTAAACAATTACTGCCAATTTTCTTAACGTTTTATGATAATTTTTGTCAAAAATAAATACTTTTGACATTGTTCAACAACAACTCCAGTATCTAGGATGGAACAAAGATTACATAAATGCAGCGGCAACAGATTTATAGAGTGAATTTAGCGTTTCATTTTTATAGCATTTTAACACTCATTCAAAGCTTTAATTAAAGTCATGCTGCTCAGATGATATTCCATATTTGAGGCTTTTCGGTTACCATAAATCCTCTAATTTTATTTTAATTTCCTTTAATGGAACTTTGAGCAATCCTTTTGAGTGATGAGTTGTAGTACATAAACTTATTAATTTTATACACAGCTTTAGTAATATTAATTTATCTTAAAATCCACGTGTATTATTTATAGTTAAGCCAAAGGTAATATTGTTATGGATTTCATATTTATTTGGCTATTTATTTAGAATTCTAATTAAAATTGTTTTATTTTCCCGTGCAATGCAGACGATTTTTGAAGCGAAAGCTACGTCGGAAAAATAAAAGAACGCGTGCATTTAATATTTAATAAATAAATATCTCGTAATTACTGTTGCCATCCAGAAAAATCAAGATTGTTCTAGTGATAATTAAAAAGCTTATAAAAGTCGAATTGAAACATCTCATCTCAATTGCAGTTGTAGCTGTTTAAAGAGAACTGCTGTTTGTTTACCTAATGCTGTAGCGATTTCGCTGTGAGATAGAATTAGTTTATCTGTTTTGAATTGAGTTTTGCTAAACGTTTGAGATATTGTGATACTGTGCGAATATCTCTGAAGAAATATTTCAGCATTTTGATTTATTTCTTGTGGAAGGAATAAATGTTGTTAACTTTTTAACGTCTTGTGCATTCAATCCATAATGAACCCGTACGCACGCAACAATATTTAAGAACACCGGAGTTTATCTATAATAGTATATTTAACTATCTTTTTCGAGAAATAAATTTCTGAAGTATTTATTATAGCTAATAATTTGCTACAGCTTAAATAATAGTTAAGTGTTAGAAACGTAATAATAAGCTAATATTCCTTCAGAATCTGTACGGCGATTAACATGTGAGATTGAGATTATTTTAAAATAACCAATGAATAACATTTTACTGAAACAAAAGCCTCACGTTGTACTTCGTAGCTTTGCGCACTAAATATTGTAATTAATATTAGCTCTATGCATGCCAAGCAAGTAGGTATTCGGGTAATTAATAATCTCACCCAATGGCTAAGAGTGAATTATTATTATGTAAGGTTTATCCTAATTTTATTAACAGTTATTTTAATTTATGCAACTTTCCTATTTTTCTAATTTCAGCTTACAATTTCCTACCAGAATGTAATTTCAGAAACGCTGTGAATGCAAATGCGTAAGAGTACTATTTAAGTCGATGTTTCACCGACTTCGAGAGAAAGAGTCTGATTTTCCTGACTAACGCGCGTTTGCCTTTTAGCTACGTTCTCTCTTAGCTACTACATCGGCCATACTTTAGGCCGTTGCTTGGCTTCACGGATTTAATTAATATTTAGGGTCCAGCTACTCAGAAACCTGATAGCTTTGGCTATATCTTTCAGATAGCTTTAGTTAAGCTTAGTTTAGTTTAATTTCATAATTATTTAAGTTCAAGCGCCAAGCCCAAGTGGAGGCTTTGTGTACGTTCCGAATTAGGAACTGATTGCAAATATTCTGAGAAATTTAGGGTAATTAACCCTTCGTAAGTTTTACGTGCTTATTCACATACCTTAAGCGATTATTCGCTTGTTAGTGTTTGTGGTGTTCTAAGGTTGAACATTGGATTAAATAAGTAAAACCCCACAATTATTACAACTCATTCTTTCTAATCTTAACTGTTCCAGCAATTAATCATATTCGCAAATAAGATAGTAAATTGAAAAACTATCTCTTTAACAAATTAAATTTTTGTATAATTTCAATATAAGTGAAATAAAAACTAGTTTTTAACCAAAAAAGATTTTTAAAATACTTCGTTCAATCGATCTAAATCAAAACCGATTTGTAAACTATTTGCAGAATTCTCTTCTATCACCAAAATATAGTACTAACTAAAGGTTGATAATGAAAAGTTATTTTCTGGAAATAATTAAAATTGATTATTGTACATTGTACAAGTACTTTGTAAGTAAATGCTATCATAATTATGTTTCTAGGGCACAACAAAACGAAGGCATGAGTATTTTGAACCCACAGAGACCAAAGGTGTTATCTATGGCTTACAGCCTGGTATGGATTACGTTTTTGAGGTAAGACAATGTGTGCTAAAATACCCTTTTTGTTTGTTTCTTTTGAAAAGAGGTTATAAACCGGAATAAGAAATTATTTATTAATAATAACACTTTAATAAATCTTTTTCGGTGAAAACGTATGCCTGATTTCTGGTAATTTTAACTGGTCATTATAGTATTAGCATTGCAATTCCAAGTGTTATAACTTTTACTGTACATTAATTATATTCTTATAAAATAATTAGCGTTGCGAAACATCTAGGTTTTATGATTACGTCCAGGGCTGTGTCGAAATTAAAAAATGTCCAGGATTTTGAATCAAAGTGATTGTTCGTTTATCAGCTCCACTAGAAAGGGTTTTTTTTTGTGTGTGTGTATTTTCGGAATCGAACGTCATAGTTCGAAGAATTACTATTTTTATTACAAAAACGTTTTGACTTTTATTTATGCTCCTCGTTTAACAATGCACTTAAGTCATACCGCGATATAAATTTATATAAGGCAGTATTAAGAAACACAATGAATTCATCTTAATACATATTACAATGCACTCTGTATATGGCTTATTTTTATAATGAATTTATCTTCACGTAATGCACATTATAATGCATTCTGTGTATGGTCTATTTTCATAATGAATTAATCTTAACGTAGTGCATATAATAAGACATTATGTGTATGGCCTGCTTCCATAAATCTATAGAGCAGAAATATATTTTGTATAATATCAATGAATTGTTACAAATCTAATAATTGTTATTTCAAGAATTTTTAATAGTTTAAATTATACTTAATAACGTGAAAAACTGTGTATTGAGCTTTACAGTGGTTATTAAAACCGCGAAAGTAAAGAAACGAATACTAAGTAGTAATAAGAATGCAATAAGCTTGCAAAGTCATTAAATGAATGAAGAGAAGCAATGAACCTAATTGCTCATAAATGTGTCTTCAGTAACAATAAAAAAGGTAATTCCATTAACATGGAATATCGCTATATGACGGGAAGGCATAAATTCATCTTTTCATTTATTTAATTTGAAGGAAATAAATTTTTTTTTAATTTAAAAAAAATGTGAAATAGTTACATTAAAGAACTTTTGGGTATACTGTTAGTAGGATTTTGAAAACATGCACTTTAAATTCCAGTACTCTTAATTCTTCATTTGTTCGATAGATGGCAGCACCATTTTGAATGGAGCAAAAGTACAAAATTTTTGTCTTTTAAATTAGCTAGAGAATAAATTAATCTACGTACTAGCATGCCATTTGTCAGATGGTATAATTAATAATTATTGAAGCATTACCTTTTTTAAATGGTAGATGAATTTTTGACAACAGTCTAAAATTAGGTAACAATCATTAATTTGTGTAACTTTAATAATAAATAGCTGTAACATAAATATGAATTTCATTAAATATTTATCACTTCCCACCAACTTGTAGATAAGGAAGGTAATAGCTTAGGTCCAAAAACAATGATAGTGAGTTTGCAGTGAATGAGCTGGTTATTTTTACAATGATATCTCTCTGTTTTTGTGTCCATATATCTGTGCTATTTTTTTTTCCACGATAACTCTTATATGAAACTTCCAAAAATTTCTGCATTTCGCATTTATGATTTTTACATTCTTGTAACATTCATTCATTCACGCATTTGCTTGATTTTAGATTCAAGCACATACGAAAGTAGGACCAGGAAGGACAGCAGTTTTTGAAGAATCTACTCCAATATGGCGTAAGTAATACTTTCACTGAGTGCTTTTATTACGATTATTTTCAACATAACTTTGTATATCCTTACGTTTCTTGTTATATTATATACATTTTTGGAGCCGTCTGTATCTTGAGAACTTATTAAATAATTTATTTAATTAATCGCATCATTTTTCATGAAAAACAAATAATAGAAAAAAATTAAAGGCGTAAAAAGGAGAAAAAGAAATGCGTAGAAATAGGAAAATTGAGTAAATCAGTATTAAAAAAATTAAACAGGTTTTGTGTGACACTTTTTTGTTTAAAAAATTTCGTATTTATGTATTCTTTGCTAAAGTTTTCTAAATTAAATTTCGTCACATTTCCTTAAGAACCGTGTTTTTCTTTCTTCTGTAAATGTAATACAGTTTGTAATCCAAAAGTTTGCTTCAGTTATTCGAATTCCAGATATCTTCAACTCCAGGATCATTTATTATTTTTGTGAGCCAAGTAAAATTTAGCTTGTTTACTTTATAGGGGCGGGACAAAAATATGGAAACACCGAAATAAAAACGAATTGCTGTGACAAATACGGTGTAGGAAAAGCTTTGGCATTCAAAACTGTTGTATTGTGCATTAGCACGTAAGGCGTTAAGTACGTTTCCTCTGTTTAGCGCAGTTTTCATCAAAGAATCATTAAGTCAAAATAACTATTTAATAAGCATGAGAGTTTTGCTTAACTTAGGTAGAACACAAATTAAAGTAACAATCTTCACAGACATTAAAAATTGAAGTATTGAAAAGAATAACTTACATACTA
The DNA here is from genome assembly GCA_000611955.2 of Stegodyphus mimosarum. Lineage (NCBI taxonomy): Eukaryota > Metazoa > Arthropoda > Arachnida > Araneae > Eresidae > Stegodyphus > Stegodyphus mimosarum. The sequence goes on from KK117643.1 coordinate 161,646, forward strand.
GAATCATCATTAGTCCTACATATCATCAGACTTACCTATTTAGGCAATAAAAAAGGACATACTTTGAAAAGAGAAAGCACTAAATTAGACTTTTTGGCGCAGGTACAAATAGCTAAGGTGAGAATCGAACGCCTTCATCTTCACTTTCTCTCGCCAGTATATATCTTGGTGAACGTGCATTTTTTTATGCTTTTGAGTTTCATTATGAAAAAATGCCTAAATTTATGCTAACAAATACAACTTGCAGTCTTCTCAGAATAGATAAATAGAGGTCTCCCATGCTTTGTATGGAAATATTGTACCGTTCTTCCTGTAAAAAATTGGTAAGCTCAGCTAACGATGATGGCGGTGGACAGTGCTCAGGCAGATTTCTGTCCAAAATGACCCACAAAGGTTCAATAATATTGATATCTGATGACTGTTATGGCCATGGTAGACGTGAAAGTTATCCTCATGTTCAGAAAACTAGTCCTGGACAATGTTAGCTAAGTGAACAGGAGTTCTGTCGTTTTGGAATATGGCATCACCATTAGGGAACAAAATTTGAACCATAGGATGGACGTGATCAGCCCAAATGATGGCATAATCCTTGGAAGTAATGTGACCTTGCACAATAATGATAAATCCCATGGAATATAACGATATGGTTACCAAAACTGTGACCAAACCCCTCAGCAAACCGTCTCTATCATACACTTGGGACCATGTTCGCTAGACGTAAAATCACCCAGGAGTCAGAAACAGTGTGAAACAAGACTCATCTGACCAAATGGCACTTCCATTGCTCTACAGTCCATGGACTTTGGTACCACTTTTCTCATCTTACAGGCATTTTGATCACTGATGAGTTACTTTTGAATTGCAGCTCGCACAAAAGTACCTTGCTTGTGTAACTGTCTTCGTATTCTTTTGGTGCTGACAGGGTTTCTGAGCACGACATTCAGTTCAGCAGTCATTTTTAAGGCTGTCGTCCTGATTTTTCATCACAATCCTCTTCAACTACCGTCTGTAATGATCATTCAACACACATTTTCGTCCGCGCTGTGATTTAGCGGAAACGGTTTTTTTCGGTTTTCCTGTATGAGTTAAAAATCTTAGATACTGTTCCTCTTAAAACACCAAACATTTCAGCTACTTCGGACATGGAAGCACCCACTATACCATCCCAATAATTTGCCACTTTCGAATTCATTTAGCAGCGACATGATGCACTCACAACTGATGAGGACACTGTTTCGATAACGAATGACACTTGCAAAGTATTGAGGACGTCGTACAGGTGGCGTTAGTGAGCAAACACATCAGCGTCACCACCAACTTTTGCAAGAATAAACAATTTAGTTCAAACATGTATTTTACGAGGTGTTTCCATATTTTTGCCCAACCGCTGTACATACATCAATATAAAATAACAATCCACAAAAACAAGTATATATTTTTAAGAAACTGCTGCATTAATTTCGAGATGTAAACTGAAGTGTAATGTTTATAAAAATGTAGTCTATAAACATTAATATAAAAATGAAGTTAAGAAAAGGATATTGATTTATTTTTCCTTGTTTTATTACGAGAGGGATTGCATAGCTATAAAATGCACTTTTTAAAAATAGACTAAAGAACTGTAGCAACGTTATGGGAATTTTCTTCTGACGAAATAAAACATCAATGAATATGATGAAAAATTACATTCATAATGACAAAATTTTAATTTTAGCTCCACCTCCACCGGAGCCAAGTGTCTTTCCAAAGCTGATGAGTCGAACTTCGAGCTCCATTAGAGTCGAATTCAGTAACAACTTCTTTTCGAATGTGAACGGAAAAATCATTGCGTATACTCTGATAGTTGCTGAGGATGATACCAAAGACTCTAGTGCTCTTCGCTTACCCACGTGGGGAGACGTTCAACAATACCCACTATGGCCTCCATATCAAGTAGGTTACATTTTTGATGTAACTACCGGACGACTACTAAACGAAGTTTAACTAACTAACGAAATATAACAGCAATACTCTCTTTAAAACTAACAAATGTTTCATTACTAATAAATGTTTTAAAACGAATAAATATCTTATTTATTGAACCATCTTAACACACGTGAGAAATTTTTTTCCTCCCGTTGAATATTAAAGAAATGAAAACAAAATTGTTCTAACAATTAACACAAATAATCACAAATTTATCTCTGACTTCAGTTTCCTTGACGTTCAGCAACATAGCGTTCACTTGATAAAATTCGACTGTGCTCCAATGAAAGTGAAGTCAGCAATAATTTACAGATTATTTGCATTAATTAATAACAATAACCTTCTACGTTTGTTTATCATCTTTATGCACTTTTATTATATAATTGCATAACATTAATTCACTTAAAGGAATGAAAAGCGATAATCTTCTCGCTCTGTTGAATGAATAATTTATGAGAACAAAATGGAGTAATTGGAACAGTTTGTATTTCCTAATGTTATCATTTTACTTAATACATTAAGATTCTAGATTCTTCAGGCAATTCTAGATTATCGCGAAATTTCAATACTTAAAACATTTAGCCCGATACTAGCGGTTATTATTCTAAACTGCCTGCACTGAGAATGCTGCATAGCAGTGTCTGGCGTAGAGGTGCTGGTCCCGTTAACTATGTCATCCACGGTTCTCTAAGCCAGAAAACTTCCCAACGGGATCCCAATGGTGCAATCAGTAAGTACCTTTAAGGAGATCCCGCTTTCTTTCTTTCTTTTTTTTAAATTTTAAAAAGCAGTCTTCATAAAGAAACCAGAAACCCTTGGAAGGTGCCTTTTGGGTCATGGCTATGCAAGTAAGATTTCCGCTTGCCTTATTAATTAGAACAACAAATTTAATCTCTGTTTGCGCAGTTGAACTTTGGGATAAAAACTGCGGCACTTTTAGGAAGATTGCTTTCGTTGCAAAGGTTATTCTTAGAAATGCCGACATGTTTTTACCCGAATGCTTTCGTGAAAAATCTCTAGCTTCCCAAACAGTCTTCAACTTACGTAAAAGTACCGCCAACCATATGCGAGGCAACGCTATGACCCTCTACTATCCACCCAATATTAAGCTCTTTGGGCTCAGCCAACACCGTTTGGAAAGACTATGTTTCATTCTCTACTAATTGGTCCATATCTTTATGATTTACTTAAAATTTTGTAAAGAAATAAACATACATTTATTCACGGTGAAGCGTTACCGTAAATTGGATGTATGTAGTTTTGGATTTCCTAAAGAAAAAGATATTCCGTAATGAGATTAGCATAATGTAGATAGATTTCCGTGGTTTTTGTACAGTAAAAAGAGTTTACTACGAATTTTAATATTTTATCTTTTATTTCTTTTAATCATTTC
>KK117643.1:165041-199650 GCA_000611955.2 Stegodyphus mimosarum
GTCATTTAATTATATTTTTAAAAATACCTATCTCTTTCAGAAATGGTCATCTATAGGAGAATGTCAGTGCGATAAATTTCACTTTATTTATTTAAGCAGCAACTTTTTAATTGAAAAGTCGTGTTATTGAAAGCCATATTAATTTTAGACTGTGTACTTACTTTATGAACAAAGATTATTGGCATAAGCAACAGATTTTTCATAACTGACTTACCTTCATCAGCAAATAAATATTATCATCTCGACCGAAGGTGTATTTTCGCAATCTGTCAGAACTGAAAGATAATGCTATCAAAAAAAGTGAGAGGAAAACCACATGTGAGTTCGACACTTGATTTTCTTCATCTACATTTTCTACTGAAAACGCGGTATTGTTATGATGTTATTGTTAACTATTAAGGTACACCTCCCCGCCCCGAAAAATGGGATAATCTCTCGTTCTTCTTGGACGATTGACGAAATTCTAACTTGCGTTTCTCAAGTCTCAAAAGCACGACTTGGGATATATATTAGGTTTATTTACAGCATTATTCTAACAGGTATTCTGACACAAAATCGGATTTTTTCTAAAATAATGTACCGTTTTTTTTCCCATATTTTGATTCTATGACTCAAACTATGCCAAAGTTTTGTAAAAATCGCACGAGTAGTTTTTAAAAAATTAGCTCTCAAAATGTTAGCTCTTTAACGCTAACTGAATTCAGTATATATTTATTAATATTTCTTTTTTTACTTCCTTGTACAAAGTAAAAAGGAAATGTTGTAATCGCAAAAAATTTCGGGTATCATATTTCAACGAAAATATCTATTTTGACCGCTATCGAATGCAATTTAACGATGTTTTTGAGTGATATCCGTACCTAAGGGCAGAATAAAGGACTCTTTTTCCCCAAAAAACTTATAAAACTGACTTAAATGGATTCTGAAATGATTTTTTTCGTAGCGTCGGGGCGTATGTACTTACGTACCTATGTATGTATGTATCTCGCTTAACTCAAAAACAAATAGTCTCATAACTTTGAAATTTTGTATATAGAACTGCTATAACATGTAGATGTACATCTTCTATTTTGGTTTGCAATTGGTCTCACCAAAAGTATATAAATACATGTATATATATATATATATCCACTCTGTTACTTGGTACCCATATTTGTTTACATTTAAAACTTAGCAGAATAGTGGATTTGTTGCCAATCTAGAGAAACTAAGCTTAGCAACAACAAAGATAACGCCTTGTTTTATTATTGTGAATTAAATCATGCTTAATCCATTCTGGAATTTATTCGAGGAAATACGTGTTTAAGATTTACTTCGTAATTTTTAATATAGATAATTTTAGTTTTTAAAGTATTTCTGCCTTGTCGCGAAGTGAGAAGTGAATTAATTGAATGCGGATTACTGAATCGTCTATGAAAAAAAATTTTTTTTTTGTTTTTGTTTAATGTCTTTTGTACATCGTTTTAGATTCATTATAGTATCTGAATAGAGCATGTGTCAGCGATTAGATAATTATTCAGATGATTTACATAACTCTTGTGCATTGTGAATTATAAAATGAACGAGATGTAACGCTGTTAAGTGAACCTAGCGACAGAGTGTCTCTATGGTAAACAAATATAGTGAATTTTAAAGAGTGCATTCATTCTGCTGCGTTTATGCGTTATCGACGAAGCATGGTTTAATTCAATCCAATAAGTTTAAATGAAATGCAAAATGCGTATAATTTAATACTCCGTACAAGGAAATCCTGCGCTGTACACATCAGAATTTTTTTGTTAAACTTACTTGAGCATATTGGCTCCTTAATGTTAAATGAATTTCATATATATTTATTAATATCTCATTTTTTGTTAAACTTAATTGATTTCTGCTTATACGTTTTGAAATTTAGATTCAGTCCAACTAAAATTTGCAGCTATTTCCTGACTTGTTCTTAAAATTTGTATTTTTTAGTAATATTTATATTTTCCGAGAAAATTTTTGAACAGATTTTTACCATCACCTTAAAGAAGATGTATTTCCAGGCATACCTGCAAAAAATCAGACGTCTTTTATTTAAAATATTCAAAGAAATGCATGAATTTATATATTGGCTCGTTTTCAGATTTGGCATATTTGTTATAAGCCAAATGTGGTTTACGCATTTTGTTAAAATTATTTGAAACAAAGAATGATGCACTTTTTTCTGCTCGTGTACAATAAAAAAGGAAAAAGAAAATAGGTAACTATAAATTAAAAAATTCGTTAGGTGAATTATTTTTGGCGCAAACTGAAAAAAGTGCGCAAAATAAATTTTTAATATTCTGGGTAAATTTCTCACCAAATTTTACAACATTTTATATTTAGGAATAATTTGTGTTATAGAATGTAAATACGGAAATAAATATGTATGCCATTTCAGAAAAAGTTCGATTTAGTATCCAAAAACCTATGTTACAACAATGCTGCAAATAAATCTAATATATATCCTAAGTCGCGCCTTCGTAACATAAAAAGCGCAAGTTAAACTTCGTGAATCGGCTCAGAAGGTCGGACGATAAAGAACTCTCCCTCTCTCTTTTTTTTCTTTGTTCAAGGTGTACTAACAGAAGCTGATAAGTAAAAGTAAAATCCTCTTCTAAGATAGTAAGCGTTCTAAGTAAAAACTTCTTCTTAAGTGCAAGTAGAAGGTTATTTTCAGAAAACTTCGATTGCGCATGAGTAAGCCTGAATGTGTTAGAATTTTGTTTAAATGCTCTGTAAATTTTAAAACAGCCTCTTCAAAAGACATTTAATCATTTGTGATGGCATTCAAAATGTTATGAATTGCAATCAAAACATGAAAGTAATACAGCATGTTTGAAAAAGACTGTGCTATGAAAAGACTTTAGAATTCATTATAGGTACACTGCGCCAAAAAAAAAAGAAGGGACAGTTCTATATCTCCCGTTCTACTCAGCCCATTGACGATATTCAAATTGCATTTATAATGCATCCAAAGCACGATTCAAGATATATATTAGATTTACATATAGCATTGTTCTAACATAGGTATTTTGACACAAAATGGGTCTCTTTCTGAAATAACATACCAATTTTTTTCCATATTTCAATTCTACGATTCAAATCATGCGTAAATATTGAATTTTATAACATTTGATGCGAAATTTACGGAGAAATTCAAAAATTTAACTTGGCGAATTTTTTCAGTTTGCGCCAAGAATAATTCACCTGGCGCACTCTTTAATACACGGCAACCTATTTTCCTATCCCTTCCATTGTGCAAGAGTGGAAAAAGAGTTACATCGTTCCTATCTTTTTACATTATGCATGAACGGAAAAAAAAAAGTCACATCTTCCTGTGTTTTTACATTGTGCATGAGCTGAAAAAAGTCACATCGTTCCTACTTTCAAATAATTTTAGCAAAGTGCGTAAATTAGATTAGAAGTTATTATCGCTTTCAACAAATATGCCACATTTCATAACTCGCCAACATATAAATTCTCGTATATTTTCTTAAATTTTGAATAAAAAGCTCTAATTTTTGGAGGTATACTTAGAAATACATCTACTTTAAGGTGATGGTAAAAATTGTATACGTTATAATTAAAAATATTTTTCTAAAAATTTATAAAAATTATTTTAAAATACAAATTTTAAAAATAAATCATAAAAAAATGGATGAATTTTATTTGGAGTGATCCTAAATTTAAAAAATAAATAAAAAAATGGATGAATTTTATTTGGAGTGATCCTAAATTTCGAACTGTGAAATAGGGAATCAAGTAAGTGTAATAAAAACAGAGATAGTAATTAATACATACTAAATTGAATTAACATCGAGGAGCTAAAATTTTGAGAGCTAATTTTTTAAAAACTACTCGTGCGATTTTTACAAAACTTGGCAGTTTGGCATAATTTGAGTCGTAGAATCGAAATAGTACTGCAAAAAAAATTGGCATGTGGTTTCAGAAAAAGCCCGATTCTGTGTCAAAATACCTATATTAGAACAATGCTATGTATAAATCTAATACATATCCTAAGTCGCGCTTTCAAGACATGGAAAACGCAATTTGAATTTCGTCAAGCGGCCCAGTAGAATGGGAGATACACAAATGTCCCCCCCTTTTTTTTTCGCAATGTACTTACTCATATGAGCCTCTTTTTTATAATTTTATACTAATCCTTAATTTTAACCGTAAAATGCTATATATTCCTCGATTCCTCATCAATAATTAATAGAATTTGACATACATTTTATGTTTGCATTTGCTCTCAAATACGAGAGTCTTTATCGTCTACAAAAATCAAAACAAAACTGTTTCTAAGAAACGTGTTACGGTAAACCACTGAGGTTTAGAAAAATTAAAAAAGAAAAAAAAAACAGACAAAGAAGGAGATAACAGTTCTCTAGATGAATTTTATCGCTGCCTCTTCACATTTTATCAGCAGCTGTTTCAGAGACCGTTATGGCAATTCTTACTATATTGCATGTATCGGGTCTCATTTCAGGTCCATGAGCCGTACTATCCATTCAACCATTCCTACGTAGAAGATTTCACTATTGGTGCGGAAAACTGCAATGGTGTAAAGGGCTACTGCAACGGCCCTCTCAAGCCAGCCTCAACCTACAGGGTCAAGATCAGGGCATTCACAACTCCTACTGCATTCACAGACACTGTCTATTCATACCCTGTCCAAACAGGTATTGTACACTATTTTATTTCCCTTATTACTGCCACGAATAGCCAGATTAACGTTTATAAAAGCTCCCGAGAGCGAAATTGATGTTTTATTAATAATTAGTTTTAATTTAATTTTTTTTTCAAATTGAAGCTGGTAAGGTTAGCTAAAACTTAGCAAAAAAATGTTGACGAATGTCTAGACTTAAAACCAATTTTCGGGCCTACAAGCTAAAGAAATTTAGATTTTGTTTATTTTAGGATCACTGCAACTATAAATTTTTATTCACAGATAGGTATTTCAATTATTTGTTTGTTTTCTCGTGTCATTGTTTGCTTTTTAATTTAAATCTTTAAAAGTCCGTCACAAATAAAGTCTATCCCCACTAGCAACATACTTAAAAGGAAATGTTTGAATTAAGACTTATTTTACATGAGTGTGTACGGACTATCCCTTCTAGATGCTTTAAAACAGTCTCGATGGAAGTCGTTTGCATATTGGCTGGTATACCGCCTCTCTAGATATATTATTTTTTTATTATGATAAATTTAAATTATGTTCACAAAATTTTGATTTTTTTTATTTACGGATGTTTTACTGCATATAATTCATGTTTTTTTTTGTCGTTGGTATTAACAGTATGCATCCTTCATTAAGAAAAGCAGTGGAATATCAGAGACTAATTGTCAGCGTAGAAAAACTGGATGTATATTTAGCAAAAGATCTTAATACATTCTCATTGACCGTGCAGGGGTATTAATTCTGTGTAGTCACAAAAGATGGAAAAATTTATATGTTAAAGCCATCGACTGTTCTCATGGAACGGGCTAAAATTCAACCAAACAAGCCGTTCATCTTCAGAAACGTTTGAACCTTAAATGAATGAAATTTTATTTTTATTTTTAAAGTCAAAAATACATTAGAATTGATTTCAAATAAAACAGGAAAAATACATAAAAAATCTAAACTAAGTTTTTGTTCCAATTTTTGAAAAAAATATTATTAACTTTTACAAAAAAAATATGATAGGCAAATGTGTAATAACAATTTTATGTAATAACACAAACCTTATAAGCTTTTTCAAACAATTTTAAAACTTTGAATACATAAAGGTAACAACAAACACAAAATCAAAAATTCGTAAACACGAATGATATTCACACCTTACACATCAACTTACAATAATGACCGTTACACCGTTAATGGTTCAGTGAATATAGTTAGTGAGTATTAACAATTCAGATAAAAAAATTGTCATTCACCATGGCAACGCGTGATGTCATGATCTCTATATATATCAAGAAGAAAGTGTTTGTTTGTCCTCTAATAACTCAGTCAGTACTACAGCTATCGTCACCAAACTTTCTACAATTCTTTTCTGGGTCCTAGAAGAAGTTTTCATCTGCTTTCTTTCAAAAGAAATATCTAAAATCAGAGATATTAATTAAAAACTCGGAAAAAAGGTAATTTTCGCCCTCATTTTTCCGAGTGGCAACACGCTGGAGATGAAAAGCTGCTTTATTTCGAAAGTTGTTGCCACTGTTCGCTTTCAAATCCTAGAGTTTGTTAATAAAAAATTTCTAAGTTTTACGATGAAATAAAAATAGCATTGCTGAATAAATACATTATTCCCGATTCCAAAAATTCGTGGAAACCTATTTCAACTGTTCCCATCTTCGTACGATTTTAATCAGCGCAAATATTAATTTAAAACTCTTGAAGGGCTCATTTTCGCACTCATTTGTCCGAGTGGCAACAGTCTCGGCATTGGAGATAAAAGTGCTTTACTTCGAAAAGTATTGCTACTGCTCGCCATTCAAATCGTAGAGTTTGCTAATCAAAAATTTGTAAATTTTACAAAATGTGGACATATAAAGAAGAATGTCTGTTTGTGTGTTTGTTTGTTCGCGTTACTGATTTCTGATCAATTATGATTCATTTTTTTTTTGCCACATTTAATTGACTAAAATTGAACATATGCGAAATTTTGTATGGAACTTGAGCTTTTACGATCATTTGATTAGAAAGACAAAAATCATTAAAAACTGCGTGCATTGTTGCTGCTATAATGAGAGAGAATTAGCTTATTTTTCTATCGACACATTTTATATTTCATATCGCATCAGACTGAAAAAAGTATGGCTGTGAATCTTATATTTTGCATCGTTATTAGAGAAGAATGTTCTTTCTGTTGTTAGATACATTACTCTCAATCGAACTTAACTGGCATCAGATACTTCCGCTAGTGCTAGAATAATCTGAACCAAGAGTGAGGAATTTGGCTGAACAAAAGTTTTCCAGATCGTTCTTGCTCTTCGAGATCGATTTCGTGCCCTTACGTTAGTATTTATTCTGCAGTTTGTAACATTTCATTAATGGAAACAGACACTGAAAATTAACTAAATTGAGAAACATTGATATGAGGCGCTGAAAATTTGCCTACGTGCCTTCTTCCATATGCACATCTGGTTTAGTTCGACTGAATGGTATTGCGAAGCTTTCACAATCTTGAAAGATCAGTATCGTTAAATGATCAAGTCATTTTTTTTGTATCACTTTAAAGATTAATACTGAAAACTACGTTATTTTAAGGATTACTTGGTGTACTAAATGCTTCTATTATGATTGATATTGACGAAGCAATTTTTTATCATAATAGTAAGAAATAGGATGAATCCTAAATTTTCGTGAATCCCAATTCGAATCCGAAACCTTGAAGATTTCGGATCTCAGTTACTTACAAGACAAAAAAAAGAACTGCTATTTAATCTTAAAAGTTTCAAATTGAAGAAAATTTTAAATCTGCACTTAAACAAATTTAGGATACTGTTTTTTTAAGTGCATCTATACTCTTTAAAAGATTAATTTAAATTCAGAGGAAAAATACATAATTAAAATCCTTGAGTTTTGAAGCTCCTTTTCTTAGTAAAATTGATAAAAATATTTGAGCAGCAACTGAAAATAATTACATTAAAAAAAAAAACTTAAAGCTTTCAGATTCCCCAAAGGGGCGTTTTTTGCATTTACATCCACGTACGTGTTTCAACAGCATCTGGTCTAACGCACTTTTGGGCTAAAAATATTGTAAAACAGCGTATCCGTAGGATTTCCGTTAGATAATATCGCGCGCTGGGGATAAAAGTATTTTATTCCATACGGTGTGTTGCCATTGCTCGCTTTGAAATCGTTGAGTTTCTTAGTGAAAAATTCCTTAAAGTTTAAATAAAGAAATTCAAGATTCGGCCTTCCAGGTACCCATATTAAGTATGGAGGACTACGTTAATCAATTTGATGGCTCTAAGTTTCATTGTTTTTTCACAGTGCGAGAAACATACATACATTCATGCAGATTCTTAATTGTTTAATTTCTTTGAATGTGATGTAGGACGATAATATTTGGTGGCAAAAATTTGAAAAGTGATATAGCCTTTTATAGTGATTCGACGCAAAATGCCGTTTCGAGACTGGTAACCGTTCTGGCTAACCCCCCTCTGGGCTAAAAATATTTTAAAATCGCCCAAAGTGTAGAAAAGAAGGCTCTCTAGAAAATTGCTAGGCACTTAACATTCCCTACGGGTTTATATTGATAATGCAATATAAACAAAAATATGAAACTGCAATATTAACGTTCATTACTTAATGCACCTTTCTGCTTAACACATTAAAACTAGTATGTCCGAAGATTTAAATTAAAACGGTTTAAATATTTTTAGATTAGAATTCAAAAGATTGGAATAATCGGGAAAAAGGGCCATGATTCAAGTTTGCAAATCACGAATCTTTTCCAGGTTTCGGGGGGACGTGAATATCTCATCTTCAATAATAATTTCAACGGCTTTTATCTTTTGTATACCTTTATCTGTTGACATTTATTTTGCTACTATGCCAGAAAAAGGGGGGTAATTTAGCTTACTAATCAATTTTAAAAACAAATTAATTGATAATATGTACGAGATTAGACATTACAAATGTATTTAACAAGAGTTGAGAGAAACAAAAGGAAATATACTTATTGAGCGATTTGAAAGCCAACCTCACTGATAACGTATACAAGATTAGGCATTACAAATGTATTTAACAAGAGTTGAGACAAACAGGATAATAAAAATGCTTACTAGAATGTTTCAGAAAACTTCTGAAATCTCCATATTCTAACATTACATTTACATTCCTATATTTCTTATTCAGTATAAATTCAACCTGTCTTACACAGTCCAGTCACATTAATGTGACCATCTGTCAAAAGCCAGAATAACCACCTTTCGCAGAGCGGACTGCTGCGAGACGTGCAGGAAGAGAGTCACATAGGTCCCTGAAGGTGTTCTCTGGGATGTTGAGCCATGCCGACTCTAATGCCGTGGCCAGCTGCGCTAGATTACGCGGTTGAGGATCCATGGCGCGAACAACTCGATCGAGATGGTCCCACAGATGATCGATTGGGTTTAAGTCAGGTGAGTTTGCTGGCCAGGGGAGGACGGTAAACTCATCCTGGTGCTCTTCGAACCACGCACGTACACTGGCAGCTGTATGGCACCTCGCATTGTCCTGCTGGAAGATGCCATCATCCTGAGGAAAAACAATGCGCATGTAGGGGTGAACATGGTCCGCAAGGACAGATGCGTACTTGTATTGATCCATTGTGCCTTCCACAATGATCAGTGAACCTAGAGAATGCCAGGAAAACATTCCCCAGACCATAATGCTCCCGCCTCCAGCTTGGACCGTTCCGGCAATGGTTGCAGGGTGGTTCCTTTCAGAGGTTTCACGCCTTATACGCCAACGTCCATCTGTCCGATGGAGCATAAAACGCGATTCATCCGAAAACGCAACCTGTCGCCACTCAGTGGACGTCCAGCTGCTGTACTGGCGTGCAAATTCTAGCCTTCGCCGTCGATGAACAGCAGTCAGCATAGGTGCACGAACCAGGCGTCTGCTTCGGAGGCCCAGACGCAGCAATGTTCGCTGAATAGTACTTTGGGAGACACTTTTGGTAGCCCCTTGGTTCATTTTGGTGGTCAGTTGCTCAACGGTAGCCCGTCTATCTGCCCGAACGCATCTCCGCAACCGTCGTTCGCCTCTGTCATCTATGGCCCGTGGTGCACCACATTTGCCACGTCGCTGATTTTGGACAGTCCCATTTTGCCATGCACGGTACACTTTTACCACGGCGGCACGCGAACAGTTCACAAACTCAGCCGTTTCGGAAATGCTTCCACCCTTGGCCCGAAAGCCAATGATCATGCCCTTTTGGAAGTCGGATAAATCGCTTCGTTTCTGCATTACGCCAACGATTGAAATGTTTTCCGAAGCCCTCACACACCCTTTATATACGCTCAAATGCACTGTGCTGCCACCTGCCTTCTGTGATTGGTTATTTAACTCTGACATGGAAAGTACGTGGTGGTCACATTAATGTGACTGGACTGTGTATTAATTTACCTTAGAAACAAAGAAATCAAACTTTACACCAGACTTCAAATCAAACTTTTCAAAAAATTACACCAGTAGGACCAGATTGGAACTTGAACTATGTAACTCATAAAGAATGGATGTTTATGAATAGTAAGGGGATAGAGCTGTAAAAAATGAAAACATTTCTGTCTCTGGAACTTTAATTAATGAATTTTTCATCCAATATCTAAACAAAGAACGCTTAAATATGTGTCCAATCAAGCATTCACTTCAATACAATTTACTATTTCTTCTTTTCTGCTTTGAATGTCTTTTAACTGCAACTATATTTTTGAAAGCACAAATTATCGTCTGCTACTTCACAGCTTTGTTTTCATGCAAAATGGCGCTTTTAAAGAAGCAATCGATGGAAGGTTATGTTTCTGCTCTTTCTGAAGAAAATTATTTGTATCTAGTTTTGTCAAAAAGAAAGAAAAAAAAAGGGTTAAAGTTTAGCTTCAATTGGAAAAAATTTCCAGATATGTATCCAAGGAAAAAACGGAATGTTTCGAATGTTGAATGTTTCGAATGTTGAATGTTCGGAATGTTCGAAAAAGTATGGCTTCTAATGTTAAAAGAAAATCCGCCAAAGTGAAAGGACAGTTGCAAAATCATTAAAATACTCATTGCCAACTGCAAACAAAATTATTAATACTGATTTGAATCTTAAAAAGAGGAAAAAATATAATGTGCGTCGTCCTTTTCCATGACATATCGTCGAACGCAGAACGCGCTGCAGAATTCTTTATGAAAAATATTCATCCGAACCAAAAATGGCGAAATATTGTCACAACAGAAGAATCTTTGGTATATTTAAATGATTGCAATAAAAAGAGAACAATTTATTATCATAAAAGGGGAGACAAAATTCTTAAAACGTATTTCAAGCAATCTAAAGAAAGTTTTCTGAGAGATTTATGGTTGTTGCTGGTTTTTCGTATAACGGCAAATTAAAAATAAAGACAGTGGAGAAAATGTTAAGATCAACTCCTCATATTATCAAAAACATATTTTGTACCCAATTTTCAAATTCGAAATATTTCTATTTACACACAGTGTGACCAATCAGTAGAACTACATCAAGACAAAGCAAGCAGCGACACGTCAAAATCTACTATTAATTTCCTGGAAGAAACGGAATAAAAAACGAATATCCACCCTTCACTCATATCCCTACTAAATCGCCTGGTCTATCACTAATATATTTTTGAGCTTCTAGACTTTTAAAAAGGGGGGAAGGTGTCCAAACGTCGGCCTACAGCCTCTTTAAACTTTGGAAAGCCGTCGAAAGGAAGGAAGTAAAATAACCTCTTCTGATACTACAAAAGGATTTATAATGTCTTGGAAATTACGGTGTATAAAGATAGAGGAAAAAAAAGAAAATCTCAAAAGTTTCAGATTTTAAACTACGTCCAAATGAGCGTTTTTTAACGTTTTGTGTGCTACCTTTATTTATTAAATATCATGTTCTTCGCACTTAAATCATAAAATTCAGTTCAACAGCAATATCGTAAAATAATTTAAAATGAGCATATCTTTAAAATTTCCGATACCGCGCGCTTTAGATAAAACCGTTTTTTCCCCCGTAGAGTGTTGCCATTGCTCACTTTTAAATCGTTTGACTTTCTTCATCAAAAATTCGTCAAGTTTTACAAAATATGAAATAGATAATAAAACAAATTCCAAATTTGGGCTTCCAGATGGGCATATTCGGGTGGAAACGTACGTTCTTCAAAATTAGATGGCTCTAGGTACCGTTGTTTTATCCCATTTGGAGAAGTATACATACATTTATGCAGATTCTTATTTATTTAATTTCTTTAAATATAATACAGGGCTGCAAGACTTAGTGGCAACATTTTGAAAAGTGATACAGCCGTTGATAGTGATTCAACGCAGAATCATGAAATGAAAACAATAGTCCTTCAGGGACAAAGCCCCTTTGGACTAATAAGGATTATTAAACAGAACATTTAAAACATAAAACATTTTAGGTAAAATATTTATGTACTTGCAATGAAAATCGTCTAAAGAATGTAGAACAGCCAGCAGGTATATTATGCTGCAAGATAAAATTGTCTGAATTTTATCCGAATGATTTCTGAAAGGATTTCGTACTTGCTTGAAAACTCTTCAAGCTTATAGTACTTGCCGAACTTGGAACATAAGCCATTAACACAGAACCGAAATCGTCGCTAAAAGATACAACACAAAAATATTACAATATTTTGAGGCTCGTAAATTGCGAAGATAAGCATTCAATTTCGGAATATAATAGTAATACATTTTCTCGCATTAATTAGGAAAATGCATGGTCGCAGATTCAATCTGAAACGTTCGGCTAGAGCTATTAAATTTCCTGCCTACGAAGACGTCTACAAAATTTAAAGACAAGTATGTTGCAAAGGTAACTAAACATATGTTACTATAAATTGGCATTGGCGACGTAATACTATAAATAGGTCCAATGAAATTCGAAAAAAAATTTCTTTAAAATACAAAATCTGCATCAGCCTAGCTAAGCCATATATATTCTAACAATACCTATAGTTTTTATTGATGCAAGAACCTTTTTTCATTAATAAAGTAAGGTATTTCTCCCGCCTTCTTTGAAATTCGAAAAAAAATTTCTTTAAAATACAAAATCTGCATCAGCCTAGCTAAACCATATATATTCTAACAATACCTATAGTTTTTATTGATGCAAGAACCTTTTTTCATTAATAAAAGAAATATACATACATAAGGTATTTCTCCCGCCTTCTTTGCATGCCTTTGTGGTGTAGTGGTTTGCACACTCGACGTGTATTCAAGAGGTCCGTGGTTCGAGTCGTGGCGAGAACATTGCTTGTTTTTCACAACTCCTGCTTCGAAATAAATCCTGATGTATCTACCATCTTTAAGATTCAGACGACAGAATGGACCACTTGGAAAACATTGAAATCTCTAAAAAAATTAGAAAACATAACCGATAAAGACTTTTGTGAGATCCTTTCAGGCCGCGGTAGATTCCCATCATACCTAAATAGATTTAAAATTCAAGAAAACTGTTTACTATGTCGAAAGCTGGGAAACGGCAGGCACTATGTGCAAGAGAGTGAATTAACCTAAGAGAGTGACCTAAGGAGTAGCAAGTAGGACTTTAAAGATCTGGTTTATAATGGGAAATGAAGCAAAAAAATATAGCAAAAGAGATTATGGAAAGAATTAATAAAAACCTGGTCGCAGTTGGAATAGAACAATAACAAAGAACACCCAATGTGGTTGCTGCCACAGACTTCGTTTATTTATATTGTTTCGTCTTATCGGTTTTTCCTACGTGGCCGGTCTAGAAAAGCCATAAAGAGTGCTTTGGCTTGCTAGGAGAATGGACCGTGCCATACCTACCTAACTACAATCCCTAACAACGCCAAAAATTATTTCAAAATTCCCCATCTGGATATAAATCCAGCCCTAGAATTAGAATCTAAACTACCTATCACTAGTCAATCTAGTCCAAACATAGTATTTTGTTTTTCGGCGGGAACTTGCCTTTTCGACATTCGCCACTCCTATGGCCGGCAGTGGTGGCCATTTTATTGTGGAAGCCCCTAATAGGCGGCCTCCGTTACCTCCTGTGAAGTGACAGAGAATTTACGTCGATGATTTCTCTGAGATTCGAACCCGGGTCTTCGGTATCGCAGTCGGCTCCCCTAACCACTATATCGTCTGGGCGTCTGGGTGTATCTATTATTGCAGTATAATCGCAATACAAAATATTATTAACTAGCGGCTATGCGGTCAGCCTTCGTCTGGCTTTTAAACGTACCGGAAAAATGCCTAAAAGACCTATGGCCTATGGCCGCGTAAGTTCTTAAAACGTTTTTCTCTTTGTTAAGATTCCAACCCTCATTTGTATACGGCCCTGATGTATCTCCAGAAAACATATACATCTTGAATGTTTAGCAAATTAATTGCATGAGATGTGCATTAAACATTTGTTAAAGCATAATTTATATCCCCGTTCTTAAGCACAACCATGACAACATAAAAATTATATAAAAAATCAACAATGATCCTTTGAATGATCCTTTTTCTGAAATTTTGAAATGTTATGATACTTTAGGTAATCTTCTGAGGAAATGTGTCAGCAGTCACATCGCAGCCATTTAACTTGTAAAGCAAAGTCTTTGAGCTTCGTTTCAGGCATAGAATGATTTTAAGCAAGCATTTTATAAAGTGTTTTTTACTCGAGAGTTTGAATGATTCTTTTTCTGAAATTTTGAAATGTTATGCTACTTTAAGTAATCTTCTGAGAAAATGTGTCAGCAGTCACATCGCAGCCATTTAACTTGTATAAAATATTACAATGAAATTGTCAGGACTGAGTGTTCTATGCTTAGCTTTAGGGAACATCATGAAGTAACTCCTTCTAAACTACAGTCCTGCTCTGGAACAGTAGCTGAAAAAAATTTGCTTTGTTCTGGTGTAGATACTGTGCTGGAGAATAACTGCACGTAAAAGGGATTTAAAAAATCATCTTTTATTAATTCACTATTATTTACACACTTCCCAACTCGGGAGGGATACAGAAAGTAAAAGACCACACTTGGGCCTAACTTAACAAGTCAAATAAATTTAATACTAAAACTAAAATAGAAACCTAATTAAACTTTGCTCGCAGAGCAAATCGCGGAGTTTGGCTTCTAACTAACTGGTGCGTAGCAAACCATAAAAATCTTCACGACTCACAACCTCCTCAACTGTTGACATTGCGGCAACTCTTGCGCAGACCATTACGTCCCAAAACTCTTTCAATTTTTGTATATCGGTATTAGAGGAATTGATGTCAGAATGTTTACATTTCTGATAGGAAGAACGTAATGGGTTTTTCTCCCTACTTTTCCGCTTTTTCCCATTCCTCTTATTCTTTAATAACTTCCGGAGTGAATAAATTCGAGGAAATGTGGGAACATTTGCCATGAAATAGAGAGAATTTCAGAGATGTTTCTATTTTGAACAAGGTCAATTTCTTTTGCCAGATTATCAACTCAATTCCTTTAACGCTTTAATTATATAATGTACACTAAGCAGAAAAAAAAAAGAAAAAAAGAAAAATCTGAAAGGTTTCAGATTTTAAATTACGTCTTAAGGGGCGTTATTTTACACTTTGTGTGTTACCGTTGTTTATTAAATATCACGTTCTTCGCACTTAAAGCATAAAATTCAGTTCAAGAGCAATATCGCAAAATAATTTTAAAATGAGCATATCTTTAGAATTTCCGATACACAGTGTCGCGCGCTGGAGATAAA
Organism: Stegodyphus mimosarum; assembly: GCA_000611955.2. NCBI lineage: Eukaryota > Metazoa > Arthropoda > Arachnida > Araneae > Eresidae > Stegodyphus > Stegodyphus mimosarum. The sequence goes on from KK117643.1 coordinate 180,451, forward strand.
AATGTTTTTTTCTGTACAACGTTGCTATTGCTAGCTTTAAAATCCTTGAGTTTGTTAATTCAAAGTTCGTTAACGTTTTACAAAATATGAAATCGATAATAAAACAAATTCCAAATTTCAAATTTGGGTTTCCAGATGCCGATATTCGGGTGGATACGTTCAATATTCAAAATTTGATGGCTCTAGGTACCGTAGTTTCATCACAATGCGAGAAACATTCATACATTTATGCAAATTCTTCACTATTTAATTTCTTTAAATATAATGCAGGGCGATAATATTTGTGGCAACAATATGAAAAGTGAAACAACGCTTTTAGTGAATCGATGCAAAATGCCAAAACGTAATTAATAGTCCTTCTGGGCAAATTGCGCCTTTGGACTAAAAATGGGGCATCTCCCGCTCTACTGGGCCGATTGACGAAATTCAACTTGCGTTTTTCATGTCTGGAAAGCGTGACTTAAGATACGTATTAGATTTATATAGATCATTACTCTAATATAGGCATTTTGACACAAAATCGTATATTTTCTGAAATGACATGTCAATTTTTTCCATTCAATTGCTCAAATTATGCCAAACTGCTTGTAAAAATAGCATAAGTAATTTATATAAAATTAGCTCCTAAAATTTTAGCTCCTTAGTATTAATTGAATTCGGTACATATTTATTAATATCACTTATTTATTAAACTTATTTGATTCTTCCTTTCATGTTTCGAAATTTAGGTTCATTTCAAATAAAATTAACCCATTCGTTATGATTTATTTTTAAAATTTGTATTTTAAAATGATTTTTATATATTTTCCCAGAAAGATTTTGAATTATAGCCTATAACATTTTTGCCATCATCTTAAAGTAGATTTATTTTTAAGCATACCTGCAAAAAATTAGAGCTTTTTATTCAAAATATCCTGAGATATACGTGAATTTACATTTTGGCGTGTTTTGAAATTTCGCGTATTTATTATAACGGATAATAACGAAAATGTGGTTTGCTCACTTTGCTGAAAGTAACAGCGATGACCTTTTTTTCCGCTCGTGGGCAATGGAAAAGAGGAAAGAAAAATAGGTTGCTATAAATTAAGAAGTTCACCGAGTGAATTATTCTTGGCTCAAGCTGAAAAAAATTCGCCAAGGTAAATTTTTAAATTTTTCCATAAATTTCTCACCAAAAATTATCAAATTTAATATCGAGGCGTCATTTGAGTAGTAGAATTGAAATATGGAAAAAAACTGGTATATCATTTTAGAAAAGATTCGATTTTATGTCAAAATACCTATGTTAGAGCAATGGTATATATAAATCTAATATATATCCTAAGTCGCGCTTCCAAGACATGGAAATGCCAATCGGCCTAGTAGAACAGGAAATTTAGAACTGTCTTTTTTTATTATTTGCGCAGTATACATTTGATGCGTAATGATATCATTATATTTATATGGTAAGGTTTTTTTAATGGATCTTTTTTTTTGACTTCTCGTAGCTCTATTGACTAAATATAGAAATTTCTTTGAATTTTTAAACTCAATTTCTTTACGTTGCTAAAAGTTGTCATCTAAACGAAGAAGATGAGAATGCAAACAATATCAATGAATAAAACAACAAACGTTGTCATCAGCTGAACTGCAACCGCACACCGTTATTTTATGATACCGAAGAGATAACAGCTAAACCGTACAATAGATAAGAAAATACATGGGAGAACCTTAACGAACTTCGAATCTAAGCGCTTCAACATAATACTATTGTTTAAATTCTTGTTCTATGCTCTTCTGCAGTACATTTTTCACTTCACCTTTTACAGATGCTGATAATCGAACGTTGCTGACGGGTATTCTTGTTCCTCTGTTACTGATAGTTCTTATTGTGGGAGTGGCTCTCCTCTGGAGAAGAAGGCGGCTGGCCCCCTTCGCTAAAAAAGCCAAGCATGCCAAAGCCGATACCATGTCTGTTTCAGAAAGTGAGGTCATTACTAGGTAAGTCAATAAAAGTATTTTATGACTTCATAAAATTAAACATATCTTGTTTCTTCTGTCTGTACAGATATTAAGAAATCAAAATAATTTTTTACGTTATAGGGTTTGAAGAAAGTGGTCTTGTTTATGTTCATTACTGATGCAGTCTTTTTTGGTTCTGAGATTAAGAACTAATCAGAAGCGCTTACCTGATTGATAGCCAGCAAACAGGCTTTCATCCTAAATCTGATTTTAGGACAAAAAATAGCCAAAGATATTTTGTGTCAGAGTCCTCAGTCTGAAAAAAAGTTTTACCCCGCCAAACTACAGTTAAAATTATCTAGATAATAGGCGAAATTATGGATTAATTACAAGAATAGCATGTTACTATTTAAATGGCCGGTTCCAAGATAATGCCATTTTGCTCCATTCCGTTGGTATTGCGATATGCGGGAGCATTTTGATTCCAAAAAAGCGTGCAGTTCTACTATTATTGGAATCCTGGCCAAAGACCTGGCTATATAAACATTTTCGTGATTCTCCTCTTCCTCAGTTTCATTCCAGTTTCCATTTTAAGTTTTATACGATTGAAATCGTCCTCTTAGGCAGATAGCCTCGCATGCTTTTCAGTTATTAATTAAATGCTTATAATGCCATTATAATCAAGACTAAGAAAGCCGTGAAATCAAATAAGATGCCTTCAGTTCTTTGTAGTTTTTTTGGGAGGGATGTAAACTAAAAAAAAACCTTTCATTAATCTCGTATAAATTAAAGAATTATCATTTTACGATTAGTCGACTACAAATAGTTTTTTAAATATAATTAGATAATTAATTAGTTTTTGAGTAAAGGAGATTTCGACAGCTTATGCGTATCACAAACAGTTTATTATGATCTACTACCCATTGCTAAGGCTTTTTTTTAGTTTGTGTATTACTGCCAAAGTTAATTAATCTTTCATCATTGCCCTAATCATTAAAAATATTTGTCAGCATGGGTATATAATAAGGTATATATAAGGTATTTACATATATATAACTCATATATATAAGTTACATATAAATTATATATTATACATTAATACATATAAGTTTATATATAAGTTATGTATTATACATTAAGTATATATAAGCATATATAAGGTATTTACTCCCTCCTTCCAGCATGCCTTTCGTGGTGTAACGGTAGCACACCACTGGTAACACACCAGTCGGCATTGTAGTATTCGAGAGGTCCAGGTTCGAATCCCGGCTAAGGCATTGCTCATTTTTAATGTCTTCTGCTTCAAAATGATCAAATGACTCCACAGTGGCGCCCGAACTAAAAAATGGAAGACAATAATTCCTCACCACCAGGATTTGGCGAGTGGGTCCCCTGATCTCCAGTCGCCATTCAAAAGAGGGAGTATTTTTTCCCTTCTTCCAGCATGCCTTCGTTGTGTAACGGTAGCACACTCGGTGCGTATTTCAAGAGGTCCAGGTTCGACTCCCGGCGAGAGCATTGTTCATTTTTCATGTCTCCTGCTTCAAAATGATCTAATGACTCTACAATTCGGGCATAACATCCTGAATCTATCCGCTAAAGCCGTATATCAAAGATTATGGGTCTGTGAAATAAAAGACTTGTAAACTAGATAAAAATGTACATAGTATTAATTTCGACACAGTCTAGAGAAGAAACTTGCTTTATAGAGGACGAATACAGTTCTTCACACAAATTACGACGAGACTGAATTCCTACGCCAGCACGACGTTCCAGTTATATTAATTCACTCTAACGAAGTCTAGGGATTGATTGAACATAAAAGCCTGCTAAACTAATAATGAAATTAGCCAGTTTGTTACCAAATATTGCCGCCCAGATTCCGAACTTCCTGGTACTACAACAACCTTCTACTCTCAAAGTCATATTCCATGCCTTTAAGAAATACCTTATATACTCCTCCTTTAAAAGGGCGATTGGGTATAGGTGTTAGGGAATCCTACTGCGATACCGAAAGTCCCAGGTTAGAATCCTGGAAAAGGCATGGCTGTATTTGTCTGTCCCTTCATAGGCCCCCTCGGGGGTTGACTAAGGAGAATTCTTGGGAAGTACTGGCTAGGATCTGTACTTAGGCAGTCTCAACCACGGGGGTATATAAGTTGACTTCACAGGACTAGAGCCCGAGTTTATTCTTAGGTTGGTTAAGGCTTGGCAGGGACCGTACTGGAACTGTCGTGTCTGTTCCTCTGTCTGTAGTGGAGCTATATTGTCGGATTTCATTGGTCGTCTGAAGGGAAACGCCCCTGTTGTTGGAGTCGGGTGATGCCGCATGACGTTGCATCTTGCCGACCTATTGGGGCTCGTCGGCTTCACCGGTTGGATCGCGGCCCCGAGGATTGCCTCTGGGGCCCAGGATGAGATTCTATGTAGGGCGATCCTTGAGAACGCCAGGTAATAGAGTCCTGGTTTTTAGGTGTTACTGTCCCTTCATAGGAGTTAACGGTGGCTCATCTACTAGGTACTTCCACAATAAAGTGGCCACCAACTTCTGGCCTTAGTAGAGGCCAAGCCTAAGTCAGTTACATACCAGCCAATGGAAAAAAGAATTACCAAATGTCAGTGCTGTTCTTAGAGACTGGTCTACTAGTGGTAGAGTAATCATCTGACACTATGGGTATTTCATCCCGGTTCGATGTCTAGCGACAAAACGTACTAGCTACTTAGAACTTTGGTGTATTTTCTCAGATGTCGCAATTACGAATTACTTTATCTGATAAATTCTTAGACTGAGGCATACCTTCTTTAGCATATGCTACAGTGCTTTGCTTTAATAACTTAATCTAGTTCCATGTAATATTCTTACTTATTATCACTTTCTCGTAACTTATATTGTAGAGTCATTAGGTTATTTTAAGCAGGAGACAGGGAAAATGAGCAATGCCCGCGCGGGGACTCGAAATCAGACCTCTCGATTATGCGCCGAGTGAGCTAACAATTACATCACGAAGGTATGTTAAGAAGGCGGGAGAAATACCTTATATACTCTCTCTTTTAAAGGGCAACTGGGGATTAGAAGACCCACTCGCCAAATCCTTGTGGTGGCGAATCATCATCCACCTCCTTTTTTAGTTCGGGTGCCACTGTAGAGACATTAGGATTTTTGATGCTGAGAGACGTGAAAAATGAGCAATATCCTCACCGGGACTCGAGCTTCGGACCTCTCAAATACGCGCTCAGTGTTCCTGTTCGGGCACCACTTATAAGATCTGTCTCTTTTTGGCCATATAAACTAATCTAGATCCTACTAATGAACCGGGCGACTTCTGGCACAGGTGTGAAATAATACCAGCACAGAAGAAGGGTGAAAATAACCCTTTATTATTTTGAACTCTGAATAGAAAGGTAGGCACTTCGTGCTTTGCAATAACAGCGAGAAGTAGTGGTGGAAACTAAAAATTTATAACAGAATAAATCTAAGTCTAGAAAGAGTAGTGCGGGACTAGCCATTTAGGTTTCGACTAAAATAGGTTGACTCGACAACCTAATAGGCGTGATAATTATTTAAATGACCAAGAGGTGCATCAGCGTAACAGCAAGGTCAGAAACGAAACCTGCGTTGGCTAGCGTAAACACGCTCTGAATAAACTCCAAGATTCACGCTTTTAAATACTCACTTCACTTAACTTTAAATTTACATTCTGCCAAAGAAATGCGAAGGGAAGCTGAGGAGTTCAGGAAAGATAACAAAAATCTGAATAATACGTTAGTTGAACTAAAGGAAACCCTGCAATCTAACCACATCCCTTTAATTAACTTCCGCAAGTGAGCAACAAAGTTGTTGTTTTATTAATGTATTTTTATGTTATTATTATTTATGTGATGTTATTTTATTTAAAAGTGGAAAAATTCAAATGAGTTGAAATGAGTTTAAATGACCTCAAACATGCGCAAAAATACCTGATCCAATCCATGCCTTTTGTTTGATAGATGTTCCTGCACGCTTTCTGTTTCGTACATCTTCCTCCACAAAATATTACTTAATAGTCAGTAAACCAGTGTAATCTCTATTACAGTACAATCTTTTGAAGATAATAAGTATATTCACATCTGTACATTGACAAGTTTATAGTTAGAATAAACGTATATTAGTCAAATTTTTCATTTCTGTTAAAACAAGTTGTTGTGCGATAAATTCTTTGAAGCAATCCATTGTTAAATTATGTGAACAGTTAGTTAGTTATATGAATTAATCAGGTAGTCTTTGATTCAACTTCATTATAAATTATTATCTTATATTTCAGTTATTCGAAGAACTTCTAAGATATTGTTCATAGGATACTTGCAAATAATTACGACAAAAGAAAATACCCTGGAATTTGTGAAATTCGATGCAAAACTGCTTTCTTTTCATTTAGCGTTAGACTTTTCTATCTTCGTTTATGATTATTTTAAACAAACCATGTGCCTTGCCAACAAGGAAAATGACCTTGTGACCTATAAAGAGTAGAAGTTTGTTGTAGTATCAGGAAGTTCGGAAGGAACTTACTTGTGTGATTTACAATTTTCCCCTTCATTTCTCGAATGTTTTACAGTCACAGGGATTTCCGGATAATGTATATCCGGCCTTCTGGTGTTCGATTGATTAGTCATTATTGCTACCAAAGCTTCTTCCTTTGCTCCTGTTGATCTTTCTGGGCGTAAACGATGAAAATCACCCCAGAAATGTAATTATAATTTTTTAAGCATATTGTTAATAGCAAACATGTAAAGCGTGTAATCATTTTAAACATATTTCGTGTAAATTAACACGATGATAGAGTCAATATTGATAGATATTGTATAAATAGTACAAAGTCTTGCTCAATGGATTACTTTTCTATATTTGCCAGTTCATTATGTTATTGACGTAAATATAACATATACAGAAAGGTTGAAAACTTTTATTAGTTTTTGCTTTCTGCTTAATAATCCTGATATTCAAGCAAAATATTTCTTCTGTTTTTCAGCCGCCCGATCAAGCTTAAAGATTTCTCTGAACATTACCGAATTATGGCTGCCGATTCCGATTTCAGATTCTCGGAAGAATTCGAATTGCTGAAACATGTTGGTCGAGACAAACCGTGTAATGCTGCTGACCTCCCTGTGAACCGGCCAAAGAATCGTTTCACCAATATTCTGCCTTATGATCATTCTAGAATCAAACTCATGCCCACCGACGATGAAGAGGGTACGGATTATATCAATGCCAACTACATTCCGGTACGTATTAAAACAGAGATGTTTGCAGTTCTTGAAAGTTGCTTTAGTTAATTTTTTTACTTCTGACAGAGGTAATACGTAAACTACTTGCTCCATGTTTTTCTGTTAACAAGCTCTTAATTTTTTTTTCTCGGGATTCTTTTCTGTATTAACATATTTGCCATTTTGCTAAGCTTATTTTAGTGTGCTTTCAGGAGCTGAAAATGCGTAGTAAAATTACATTTATATACATCGTTGTAGTTGTTGCTTATGCTCACTTGTGTGACGTACTGAGCGCAAGCCCACGAAATTCCTAGTGACAAGGGACGCTAGATTACGCCTGTCGTTGGCAACAGGCTTGAGCACCTGACAGGTGACAGTGCGATTTGGCTCAGTTCCGTCCGCAATTTTGATGGAGAGCACCCTGAGTGGACGGGTTCGAGGGTCTCCAACCCCTCTCCCCTTCCACCAAACCACACGAGAGGACTTTCGGCCCACCGCATATTTAAAGTGCCGCCATGCCGCACCGACAGTATACATTTACAAACATCCATGCTTTCTCTGGGAATCGAACCTAGGCCCTTCGGCACGGCAGTCAGCGACGCTAACCACTATACTGCAACAGGCAGTTAGACTGGTGGTGAAATTCCCAAATTCTCTAATGCACTAAACAATTATATATATATATATATATATATATATTAAAATTTGATTTTGTTTCTGATAAAACATAGTGTGATCCATATTACGTTAGGAAAGTTAAGTCTAAGAGATAATGACTGAGTATCTGCGAAAATGTTCGAAATTTTTATCCTTATGCTTTGCATCACCGTTTAAGGAAGTTACAGCTACGGGGAACCAATTCCAAGCCTAGAAAATTCGATGTTCAACAATTTTGATGAAATACTGTCTGTATGATAAAATGCAAAAACTTATGAAACTGCTTACGGAAAATACAAATACATTAGTAACATTTTTCCTTAAATTATTTATCGCCTTTTTTGGTATAGCGGTTAGGGGTGCTGGCTGCCATATGGGCCCCTGGTTCTGATTTCAGTAAGTTATGGATGCTTTTAAGTGTGAGGCATGGGGTCACTCAAAATATCAGCGAATCGAAACTCCTCTCGAATGGTTTGGTAGTTTAGGTAAGGAAGAGTGTTAGAGAACCTTTGGATGTATCCCACTCTAGGTGTGCTTCATCAAAATTTGGGGCGGGGGAGGAATGTGCATGCTATATTCTTACAACGAAACACATCAGAAAATAAGAAAGTCTTATTTTGAAAGTTACATGAAAGAAGTAAAAATGCATTTTGCGCGTTGCTTATTAAAATCTAAATTTACATGTGCTCCTTTCTCAAAAAGAAATACACTAATATAAGATAATACAAGACAACACTAGTATAATCTGATAGACAGAATTATCTGTCTATCAGATTATATTAGTATTGTCTTGTACGATACAAAACGCTGTAAAGGTTAAATAAAATTAAATACTGTAAACGAAACTCTTTTCGCAATAAATGTGTGTTACGGCAACTGTAGGATATAAAATAAGCAGTTATCTATCTATATACAGGTTATTTATTCATACTATGCATACTATGCTGAACTTATTTTTTTATTTGTTTGGATATTTTTATATTATATGTGTTTTCAGTGAAAATTTTAAACTATCTCAAACCTTCGAGATTTTTCTGTTGCAGTCATTCAAGATAATCGTGTGTAATTTCAATGTTCATGTGTAGGTAAAACCAAAAGGTTTATAGAACTCACTTTTGAAAGTGAACTTCATTATATACCTTTTATACTAGAGAAGACTAGACTTCCAATTATCCAATAGTTTTAAAGACAAATGAAACACAGAAATTTACTAATTTTCTGTATTTCATCTCTCTTTAAAATCATTGAATAATGGATGGTTTTAACTGAAAATGATATTCCAATACACAAATAGCTTCCTATTGTACCGAAATGAAGTTTTATTGTTAAGATGAAGTATGTTTGAATAAAGGTAGGCAAAAAAATGGCATAAATATAATATGTTATGTTCAGAATTAGCAAAACACTATAGTTTTAGACTAAATCCTTTCAGAGCAAACTTATTTCTTACAGAGATCACATGAAACATGGCTTTTGCTTAATAATATAGAAACATTCTCTGCCACATATTTCGTAACCTGCGCAATTCATGATTAACATAGTTAATCACCTTACTTAGAATATAGTTCATATTTGAAAATGTTTACCTCACATAAATATTTCCTTTCAAGATCTTTAATATGGCATTTGTTAGCCTAAAAGAGGCGTTAGTTATGAATGGGATGTTAGTCTCGTCTCGAAACGGCATTTTGAGTTGAATCACTATAAATGGCGTAACACTTTACACGTTTTTGCCACCAAATATTATCGCCCTGTATTATATTTAAAGAAACTAAATAACCAAGAATCTGCATGAATATATTCACGTTTCTCACACTATGAAACATCAACGGCACCTAGAGCCATCCAAGTTTGAATAACGTAGTCCTCCACCCAAAAACGGGCACCTGGAATCACGAATTTTGAATTTCGAATTTCTTTTATTATCTATTTCATATTTTGCAAAAACTTAAATGAATTTTTGATTAAAAATCTGAACGATTTCAAAGCGAGCAGTGGCTTAGTGGCAACACTATAAGGGATTTTTTCCCCCTCCAAAGAGCGAGACTGTCTTTCAGAAAAATCTAAATATATGCTGTGTCAATATTATGTGATTTTGCTGTTGAATCAAATTTTACATGGCGTAAACGTCAAGAACGGGATACTTAATAAAAAAAAAGTAAACGCACAAAGCGTTAATAATAAAAAGACAGAAAAAAGTTTTGTAAATTCTTCTCAGTAAGAAAACTGAACATTGATATTGTTACGGTTTTTGTATTTAGTTTGCTATTTTTAGTAGAATTGTAATTAAATTGTTTCATTTCTCAGTGCAATTACTACGCGCGACGAGTTTTAAGAGAAAGTTACGCCGAAAAAGTAAAAATACAGAAGCACATGCATTTAACATTTAATAAATAGATATCTCGTAATTGTACTTTTTTACTATCCAGAAAAACCAAGAAAATAAAAATTACCAGAATGTTCTCGTGCTTTTTTAAAAAGCTTATAAAAGCCGGATTAAAACATCTCAGTTCAGTTGTTTTAAGGGAACTGTAGTTGTTTACTTAGTACTGTTATTGATTGTAGTGAATTCGCGGTGAGATCGCATTAGCTTTCTCTGTGTTTTTGAATTGAGTTCTATTCAACATTTTAGTAGTTGAAAATTTAACTACTGTGTGATATTATGATACTGTACGAATATCTCTGAAGAAATATCAGCATTTTGTTTTATTTCTTGGGTGAAGAATAAATTTTATTAACTTTTTGTCAACTTGTGCATTTAATCCATTAGGAACCCGTTCGCACACAACAATATGATGAACTGAGAAAAGGCTGAAAAAAAATGTATGCCAACACCTAACGCTGCATCGGGAATTATAAAAATAACTGTCCTGCTGCTTTTAAAATGCTTGTAATTTTGTTGTTGAATTGTATGTGCCGTAACTGCGTTAAAAATGATGCTTAATAATAAAGCTTAAAAAGCCCCCCAAAAAATGAGTGGAAAGAAGACTGGTATACTTTGACCTCAGCGAGAGTGGATAAAACCTTAATAAACTCTTTTGGGTAATCGTTAAAATCTGAAACCTTTCAGATTTTTTTCATTATTTTTATATTTTTCCTTTTATTCTACACTGTGTATGCTACATCAACCATAGCTTTCACTAATCTATGCCTTTCTTGTTTTTCAGGGTTATAATTCACCTCGAGAATTCATCGTAACTCAAGGTCCCTTGCATAGCACCAGAGACGACTTCTGGCGCATGGTCTGGGAACAGAACTGCCGTGCCATAGTCATGCTTACTAGGTGTATAGAAAAAGGGCGCGAAAAGTGCGACCATTATTGGCCGTTCGATATGCAGCCCGTCTACTATGGTGATATTCAAGTCATATTGCTCAATGAATCACAGTACTTACATTGGACTATATCCGAATTTAAAGTGTCTAGGGTAAGTGAAATTGAATAAGAGAGAAAACAATGTTTCATTTTATCAAGACGGAATTATTGCTTAAAGTATCATTTGTAAGGTTTTCAAGAGACGACCCAAAAAAGACGAAAAATCGGTATTTTAGTTTAGTAATGCTGTAAGGTATTGTCTTCCTGCTCCAACATGCCTTCGTGGTGTAATGGTAGCACACTTGGAGCGTATTCGATAGGTCCAGGTTCGAGTCGGCGAGGGGATTGCTCATTTTTCGTATGTTCTGCTTAACCTAATAACCTCTACTATGTGATATGTGCATTTTGTGTTGAAGAGTTTTAATTCTTCTGCTATTCGGCTGTTATTAAACAAACTTAGTTTTCTTCACCATCATAAATCTATATGAAATAATATGTGTGTTACAAAAACAGATTAAATATCTTTTGAGTCATAATTCAAAACTGTAAGATGTTTAATACAAAAACAAAACTATTACACATCATTTTAGATAAAACATTTCGATGAAGAATTTAACATCGATTTAGAATTAAGTTTTCTTAAAGAAAGATATCCTCAGGTTATAGGATCTTGCTCTTTTTGGCCGCATGAATTAATCTAGATCCTACTAATGAACCTGGCGACTTCTCGCATAGGCGTGAAGTAATACCAGCACGCAGAGAAGAAGGGTGAAAATAATCCTTTATTTATTCAACTATCAACAGAAAGGCATATACTTCGTGTTTTACAATAAAACCGACAACTTGCGGTGGAAACTAAGAATTGTAATACAATGAAACCAAATCTAAAAAAAGAGTAGTGCTGGTCTAGCACTTTTAAGTTACGGCTAGTCTAGGTTGACTCGACAAACCTAACAAGCGTGAAAATTATTCAAAACGGCCAAGAAGCGTATTAGAGTAACAACAAGGTCAGAAACGAACCGTACGATGGCTAGCGAGAACACACTCTGAATAAACTCCAAGATTCACTCGTTTAAATACTTACTTCCCTTAACTTTAAATTGACTTCCTGAAGAGGAAATGCGGGAGGAAGTTGAGGCGTTTAGGGAAGGTAACAAAAATTGAGTATTAGGTTAAATAACTAAGGGAACATTAGAAGGTAAAGTTTGATGTGCTGTTTAGGTTTTAGCCTTAAGCAAAGCATTAAAAGCGCAAAAGACAAGTGAAAGTTCACTTAAAACATGCTTACTATACGACACAAAAATGAACTGCGTCGATCAGCAAATCTGTACGCTCAAATAAAATTTGTTTTTTATTCTAACCCGCCAAGTAACCCCTCTTTACATTCACAACTAGAATTTGCACCCCTAGTTGATGTGAGATAATCCACGTCTTCCGTCCTTGCCCGTATACTTCAATGTGCAACTTTGAGATGCGTCCGACGAAAAGAGAGGACACATGGAGAAACTAACTGAGCTGCGACGGCAGTGAGAATACATAATCCAGTTGAAGGTACACATCGTATGAATAAATTATTTTGCTATTAACCGGGATTTCAACTATTTAAAGTAAATCGGGATAAAGATAAAGGAATACATAAACGTAAAAACGCACATGTGAAAAATTATAAGAGATATTTCGCTGTACCATTTTAAATGATCTGTAACTTTCTATATTCATTCATCCAAATAAATAACAAACTTTTTGGCTTAAATTGGCTTCGGTATATCGTATATATGCTCAAATAATCCATATCAGTGAGCTTGTATATTTTAATTTAGTTCACCTTTCCTATCTTATTTCGTTTCAATTTTAATTCCCTACCAGAATGAGTTTTCAGAAACACGTTGAATGCAAATGAGGAAGCGATAGTATTAAAGTCAAATTCAACTGACGTCGAGAGAGAGAAAATTAGGAATCCTGATTACAGAGCGTTTGCCTTTGGGTTACGTGTCTCTAAGCTGTTGTTATGTTCGGCCGTATTATTGCGTGCCTTTTGATAGTTCTCCGGCTATTTAAGATTACAGGCCAGCTACATTAGAACTGTGTTATCTTCGGCTAAATCTCTTAATTATTCATTAGTTAGTTCTCATTTCTTACTTTTGAGTTTAAGCCCAAGTGGTGGCTTTCCTGTAAGCCCGAAGAAAGGGGCCGACTGTTAATCTTATTTCGAGTGAATAAAGGGTAATTAACCCTTCTTGAATTTACGATTTCTGTCCTTTGAACTAAGCAATAATTCGCTTAACAGTTCACGAGGTTCCTCGACATTAAAATTATCAAAATCAAAGTGAGGAAACTGCGTAAGCTTTTTGGTGTATACAATTTCTTTATTTTGCAAAATGATGTGCAAGATAACTCGAGATCTTTTAACCTAGTGTTATGGTTTTAGATTATGAAGCATTTTTAGTATTCTTGTTCCACGTGGAAAATGAATTTTGTCAAGAACAATTTTTGACCAGGTTTTTATCAACAAATTTTATCCTGATCTGGATCTCAAGTTAAGATTTCGTGGGAAAAAGAAAAAGATAAATGCTACGTTTCCTTTTGAAATAAATTAATTTTTTGAACTTTATTAAAAATTTTAAAATATTAAAAGCTAATAAATTTAACAGTTCATTAATCATTTAACACTTTAACTAATTAGCACATTGAATTTTATATGATTTCTTTAAAGTAACGAACGACCCATTGTTGTCTGATAAAAATGGTCTGAAATGCGCTTTTTCTTCTTCTTCAAGTTTGCACTTTTAAAATCAATGACACTAATTTTTAGTTTGAAATCTTGTGGTTAGGTTAGCTTATTTGAATACGGCAATGTACATAACGGCTATATCGCCATAAAGAGGAATACAGTCAAATACCAAAAATACGCTGACCTGAAATCCGCCAACTCCTGAAATCCGCGTTGCCTCTCAAAATATAAACATTCAATTTATAGGTTCCGAAAACCCAAACATGGAGAACGAAATACCGAAGAAAAAATATTTACTGAATAATTACATCATAATTACCAAATAAAAATGGCACATGACGGAAATAGCAAATTATTGACATCATGGTAAAAGTTTTTTCCCTTTAATCTGTATCGAGGTAAAAATAAATCAGAGTTTCTGAAACAAATTCTTTCAGTGACCATTCTGTTTCATTTTGTAATTATAAAAAAAATCACCGTCAAAGACTGCATTTATTTGTTAGCTAAATCACGGAATTATGTTTTCCAAACAACATTAATAAATGCCTGGCGTAATGTATGGCCATCTTCTCTGCTTATTGAAATTAAGAGTGATGACAGCGAATTTTCTGGTTTTAGGATCAGTACAGCAAGAGTTAAAGCAAGAGAATTGCTTTTATATTCGAAAGACAGAGTAAATGCGGAGGCTTTGCAAGAAGATGATATCCTTGAATACATGTGTTCAGATGAGCCAACATTGGCATATCAGATGACCAATGATAAAATCGTTGACTCTGTTTTGAACTCGCCACAGCAAGGAAACGATTCGACACCGACACAAATACTGAATTTGATAAGAATCAGAAAATATCTTTTAATGAGGGTTTGGAACATGGGAATAAATACTTAAAATTTTTAGAACAGAGCTGTGTCACAGAGCAAGACATTCTGACTCTATACAGTTTAACAAAAAAAAACTTACTCTGGAGCACCTTCAAGTAATTTTTAGAACAGAACTGTGTCACAGAGCAAGACATTCTGACACTATGCAGTTTAACAAAAAAAAAAAAAAACTTACTCTGGAGCACCTTCAAGTTTTAAAACAAACCTCTACCAGAATCATGTTTGAAACAAGTAAACAAAATATATATATTTTGATTTATTATTATCCCTTATTTTTATGTGACTTTATTGTATATGTCTTTAATGCTTTTAAATATCCCTGTAATCTTATGCATATTACTGTAATAATGTATATAATAATTTAAGTCTAATATGTCTTTTTATTTATTTTAAACTTTTAGTTTAATATTATGATTTAACTTTTCTGTCCTGAAATCTGCAAAATCCTAAAATCCACGCAACCTCTGCTCCCAATCATTGCGGATTTCTGGACTTCTACTGTATCATCGAATAGGATTCTTGCAAAGAAACTGGCTTCTATTCATGTTACACATGGAATAAACTACGAGAAACACTTATGCAGCGCCAGATAATTTGCCTGGGCTTGAGCTTTGTCGAACTACCAGTTTTCAGCGGACTTAACCACTCAACCTTGGGGTGGGACCTTGTGTATTTGAAGAATGTGATCTTCATTAAAAGATGAAAGAAAGAGGGTTTATCATGTTGGTACTCTTCATATCATTACTTTTCTCCTTAATTAAAATTCAAATATTCGTCTTAACATTGGATTGATGCGTTATGAAACAGCGTTATGTATTTTTAGAATTTCATTAATATTTTTGCCATTTATGGTGTTGAGATGTTTTTTAAAAGTAGCTTTTGATGTCAGAGATCGTTGTTATCTGTTCCAGAAGAAATGTTTACGACGAAAATTAAATGCCTATTTAGTTGTATATTTGGTAAATATCATCCTACCTCTAAGTTTTAGGGTTTTGAGCTTAGTATTAAATTCAAGCATCGCGGAATCTATTTAATTACTGTATGTTAAATGTATGTGATTTCAGATATTTCAAAAAGTTCTTAGAATAGAATTGAATGCTTTGCCCAGGTGGAAAACTAAATTAAATATTTTACACTTAATTACTATTATCAATTACTTTTAAAAATCCGTTTGAGACAAAAATTGTATATTTCTAGTATATTCGTGCGCAAATTTTTTTAAATTAAATTTGTTATATACTGTGTGCACCATCTTTCATTCAATTATTGTACTGTTATAAACTGTTATGTAATAGTATTTTTGCTGAAAATAAATTTTTATTATTCAGTTGAAAGCTGAAGTAAAACAAAATTCTGGAGAATTAAATGATGTCGAATAAAAAGAACAGTTAAAATAAATATACTTGCACATTTTACTTATCACTGCAATAAATTAAAAATTAAATATATTTTGAATGACTAAATATACTTGTGCGTAATAAGTAGATGTATTTCGGAAGTATTCTAAAATTTTTTTTGTTAATCTTTTCTAGAATGATCAATCACGTGTTGTGAAACACTTTCACTTTACGACTTGGCCGGATTTTGGAGTTCCGGAACCTCCCCAAATTCTTGTCAAATTCGTCCGGACATTCAGAGAGCGCATAGGAACAGATCCTAAACCCATCGCCGTTCATTGCAGGTAAGATTATAAAAGGCTAACTTTTTTGTTCGACTTTATTGCAACTTTTCACCCTGAGAGGGCGCTTTTGGGCCGAAAGGCAGTATTATGTTTTTTACGTTAGGTAACAGTTGTTGCGCCATTGCATTGTTGCTGTATTACAGTGATATACTTTGTTGATTGGTTTTGTTAAAATATAAAATACAATAGTCGCTGAATTCGTTAGTACTTCGTTAGTAACGCAAGTTATTCGCCAGTATTACACATGAGGGTTCTAAAGACACTTTTACAGTCGTCAAAAAGCTACGATAAACACGCTGAAACAATCAGCAACACAGGCTTCAGGCTACAACGGTGAAAAAGCTTCACGGCAAAGCACTAAAGGACAACTCCCGACTCGGTTTGGTCGTTTACAAGCTAATCTCTAAACTTAGGACACTACTACTGAACTCAAGGTACTCTCCTACTCCGCGTACAGGCAGGGTATATATAGCGCCTGACCTCCCTTGGAACATTCTTGAGAAAACCGGTAAGAATTCGTTCTAGAAAGCTCTAGCTCCGTCTATGACATATCGCCGATTTTTTCGCCAAACGGGCGATTTCGGGCCAAATCTGGCAATCCTACCTTTCCTTGCCACATTCTGGCAACCCTAAACTCGCTTTGCGGGAAAGGTATCTTACCGCAGCTGAGCTTTCCGTAGTACTCTCCCCTTTCAAGGACTGCACGTCCCAGGCAGTACAATACTTGGTCAGAAGCCAAATTCGATACAAACAAAAGGTAATAAAACAAACAAATAATATAAATGATGAAAAAAATGTTTACGCTGTTTACAAGTTATAAACACAAATTAACCACACAACAGTTTTAAATTATATAAATTAAAGTTCATTATATAAATTAAAGTTGAATATCAGTC
The DNA here is from genome assembly GCA_000611955.2 of Stegodyphus mimosarum. Lineage (NCBI taxonomy): Eukaryota > Metazoa > Arthropoda > Arachnida > Araneae > Eresidae > Stegodyphus > Stegodyphus mimosarum. The sequence continues at coordinate 197,793 of KK117643.1, forward strand.
TCGGGCTTTTCATTAAGTTATACCCCGGTTAATTACTTTTCACTGCAATTTTCAGATGTATTTCTTTTTTTTCATGTTACAGTCTGAAGATTCAGTCGTTTCAGATTTTTCATCCACAGGAAGATGTGAAACAATTTGCTCACCACTCTGTATTTTATTCGCATCTTTTGCACAGTTCACCTCGGTACTTTTAGCAGTTGATACATGCCCCTTATTTTCCTTTATTTCCTAAAAACCAGTTCCGACTTTTGCATCAGAGTTAAGATTAGAATCCGCTTCTTTACTGACAAAAGTATCCTGGTTTAGAATCAATTTTATGTCCGTACAACTTGTATTATGAGACACACAGTTTGTGAAGTAGGTGTATTTTCTTGCAACACTGGAATACTCTGCTTAAGGTGTTTATCAGCTTCCCCCATCTCTGCATCACATGAATTTTCAGATGCTTCAGTACTTGCTGACTTCTTACAGTTCGACCGCCTCATCCGCGACCATCAGCGGAAAGACGCATGCGCCATTTGGACCGAATTATTCTCAAAATAGGGTGGAAGGATGGAGACTTTCTTTCCCTCGAGCATATAAATTCTCTCTTTCCGAAGAAGAGAAGACTTTCACTTGACTTATCACGTTGCAGCAAGTAATAACGCTCCTTCTGGACGAGTCTATGAGTTTTGGCAGAATGCCAGCCAAGGTTGTGTTTGAGATGGTCGAACGGTAATTTCACTATCACTTTCTATCAACTTAACAGTTACATTTTTCAGTTTCTTCCATCTATTCTTCAGGCACCTGAGAATCAGAAACTTTATTTCAATGAACTATTTCTTCACCTATTTCAGATGCATTACTAGCCAATTCTTTTATTTCTTCATCTTTACAAACAGTATTATTACTTTCTTCCATTTCCACTTCAGACATATCAAAACTTCTTTCCCGACTTTCATTTCTTCACCTTTTAATTACCTTTCTTAAATGTCGCTAGATGTTTCATCCTTAATCTCTTGATCTTTCTCAAATATTTCATCAGCTACCGCTTTCATTTCCTCATCCTTTGATTCTTCAGATACCACTACTGTCATTTTTATTTTGGCTGCAATTTTTCCTCTCAACTACAAGATTTCGCTTCTAATCTTCTTTTGCTTCACTTCCATCCATTGGAGTTGCTCTCGCAGCTCTTCTTGTCTGGGTTTTATTTCTTCTCGACACGATTTCATTTCGAATACTAACTATTCTTTTCCTGCTTTATTCATCTCTTCCAGCCAGGTTTTACAGCTGCAAACAAGTTCCATCAAATCTTTCATTTCCTTCGTCATGGTTTTTCTCCTGCAGGCGGGTCACTGGCATTCCCTCCCAAACCCCACTCCTGATACCAGTTGTGGAATTCTATGGGTTCGTGGATTTGGAGTGATTGATAGCAACGCTTGATGAAGAATAAAAGCGCAGTTCTTACTTATAGAGTCATTAGGTACTTCAAAAGTACCTAATGACTCTATAACTCGTTAAGGGCTAAATCTAAGCACTGAAGTCCAAATCCTACCCACCAAATGTTACGTAAAACCTCTAGAGTCAATTATCTTAGCCAGGTTTTAGCTAACATTAGCTACTTTCTTACCTACTCTCTGAAAACAAATTGACACAAATATATAACTTAAGTTTGTTCTAACTCACCATTTATCAGAGACAAGGTAAAAAATTACAAAACCAGAATAGCGCGTCGCCTTGACCTGACTGTAAAACTAAACACTCTGTTAACAATCTCTGAGTATTACGAGAACGCTATAACTATGGATCGCCAATTATAAGCCAGCTCTCGTAACTTAAAGTAAATGACCAAGCATTTCTTGAGTTTCTAATCATACAC